>JAIUZE010003044.1:0-12116 GCA_022085475.1 Heliosperma pusillum | reverse complement strand
TGGATAGTAGTCCGTAGTTTGTTGCACACTTAAAATCAGCCATTAAAGACTTTGCGGACAGATTAGAAATGGAAATAATAAATGGGAAATGCAATCCAGCAGAGGCATGTTATTGAATGCAATTGCATGTAAGTTGGACAACTAAACCATGATGCATTTATGTTGAAGTCCCCTTTCTATTCAATCCATCGAATATTAGATAGCACCTTGCCACCTTGTAAGCTTCTTCACTCCAATATTTATAATTGATCATGACTAATTGCTTCCCCAGCCGACATTTAGTAATAGATTGATTAAAAAATTTAGTTGCTAAAATGTTAACTTCAGTAGGTCATAAGGTATTGGAATAGTACGATTTATTTCATAAGCAACCCTTATTATAGGACCATTAGGATTTTTTTCCTTTTCCCCCCGGCCTCTTTATTTCCTTTTAGTGGTTTAGATTTAATCTTTAAATAATTTAACGCTTTAACGGTGAAAATTTCATGCAAAGAAGGATAAGTTAGAGGTGAAATAATATATTATGAGAAAATGAAGATAAAGAAAATAAAGGTTTCTGACTCATTATAAGAAGAGCAACCTAGATTCAGACATCAATTTATACATATAAGAAAAACGTGAAAATGATAATTGACTCCCTTTACAATGGTCAATGGTGAAACTAAGTGACTTAACCTGTAGACCCCGCGATATAACGGTAATTAAAACAATCAAACCTCAAGCGAATGTTACGCATTTTTAAAAACATTTGATAAAATACGCTGAGTCACCAAAATCAAAATTATCGGAAAGGTATACAAAATAAATACAACCAAAAGTGTAGTAAATAGCTACAAGGGGAATCAAAGTCCCTCAAAACCAACAATAATCCAAAAGTAGAAGTCTAAGCTACGCAAGGTTAACATAAAAAGTGTCGACGCTCGCTAGCTCACACCAGTTGCAACCTCATGTAGCGCCAACTTCCACCTGTCATTTAATAAACATGAATGCCACATGTGGAGTAACTCGGGGTTCTCCTAGGTATATTACATGAAAACAAAGGTAAATAGAACATTTAAACATATGTCACATATATCAACAATGTTTAGTCAAGATGAGAAAATATTAACCAACAATAATACATGTGAGGACATAGAGAAATAAGGACAATAAAAAACTTCAAGGTTAGATAAAGACAAAACTTGGCAATTGTATGGACACTAGGTGGCTTGCTTCTCACCCCTAATGCCAATAGGATCAAAGAGTCAAAAGGGGGATACCAAACACATCATCATAACAATTTAAGACATACTATCACAGTAAATGCACTACAAGAATATAGTGTATTGGCGACGGAATTTTTGCGACGGATATGTAATCCGTAGCGAAAACATACTTGCGACGGAATTTGCGACGGGAATTACTAGTTGCGACGGATTTGCGACGGATATTCCGTCGCAGTTCATTTTCACATATGGCGCCCAACTTTTCACATGCCGGGAAAGTATGCGACGGAATTGCGACGGAATATTCGTCGCTAAATAAGATACTGCGACGGACTTGCGACGGATAGTCCGTCGCAGAGGTGAATAATTGACTGTCAAATTGACCAAAGGTAGAAGACACGTGTTTTTTCTGCGACGGAATATCCGTCGCAATACCTTAGTTTGCGACGGAATTGCGACGGAAAATCCGTCGCAAAGGTGAATAGATGACTGACACGTGTTTTTCCTGCGACGGAAATTCCGTCGCAGGGTCTTCTAAATGATTAACCTCGCGTCTCTTCCCCTTTACCGAAATCATTTTTATTAAAGCTAAATCCCCAAATTGACGACGGCGACGACGACGACAACGACGACAACAACAACGACGACGGCCACCACAAAGACCACCACGACGACCCACTAAATTCTTCCCTCCTCTCTCTCAGGTCTCTCTCTCTTTCTTCTCTTATTTATGTTTTCATTTGTTTTGTTCCCTCCGGCCACCGACCGGACCACCCCCCTCCTTTTCCCCTTCCCTTGGTCACCCTTTCCCCTTCCCCTTTCCCCTGCCCCTGGCCGGACCCCGCTGCCACCACGGGACCACCCCCTCCTTTTCCCCTTCCCTTTCCCTTTCCCTTTCCCCTGCCCCTGGCCGGACCACCCTCTGCCACCCACCGGACCACCCCTCATTCTTTCCCCTCATTGATGAGTATTCAAGTTGTGAATATGTTAGTAAGTTACTACCTTTGCCCAAATTTTGATTGAAGACGGATCGACCCGTCTTAAGTTTAAGACGGATTAAATCTTCCTCATAAAGGGCAAATAAAGTGTAAGTGGGTTATCTCCTCACTTAAGTTTAAGACGGATTAAATCCCCCTGCCGCCGCCCCCACCCCACTGCCACCCTCCCTCCTTTGAATTGTTGTAATTATTAATATAGATAATTATTATTACTCCCTCCGTCCCGGTCATTTGTCGTGCTTTACTTTTGTCACAATTATGAAGGAAATGTTGTTCATATATGATAGACTTAGTACCCGTTCAAGAATTACGCATTAGGTGTAATTCTTGAATAGTCCCCGTTTTGGGACTGTCTTTGAATCTTTAATGCCATTTAGGTGTTAAATACTAATCATTTTTTTAATTGTTATTTGACGATTAAGTTTGGTTGACAGTTCCTTTAATGTTCTCTGAATACATACGGAGAGTGACAAGTCATTCAACATTGTGTATTTGGAGAACTGTAGGGAATTGCTGCCGAATTTTCGTCTCATAACAATTAATTAAATGATTAGTATTTACTAATGGGATGAAAGATTCAAAGATGGGTTTAGGTTGGAGAGATAAGGACCCCATGAACTCGAATATTATTTTTTTTTTGCAGGTGGAAGATGTTGTTGTTGTTGTTGTTGTTGTTGTTGGAGGTTGGAGGTTGGAGGTTGGAGGTTGTTTGTTGTTTGTTGTTTGTTGTTTGTTGTTTGTTGTTTGTTGTTTGTTGTTTGTGTAATATAATGTGTATTAGTAGTTATTGTTGTTATTGTTGCTATTAGTAAACTTTTAGTCCTTGTTATTATTGTTTTGAATATTTATTTAAGTCGATAGTAATAATTATAAACGTGTATGTAGATTTGAAATGAAAAGAGTATAACGGGCATGGATGTATGAAAGATTGGATTGTAATAAAAAATTAAGGCAGGAGTTTGTAATGGGCGTTAATGAATTCATTAATTATGTTAAGAATCAAGAAGATTACGGTAGATGTAAGGAAATTAGGTGCCCATGTGTAAAGTGTAGAAATCGCAAATTTTTAACCGAACAAGAAGTAAGAAAACACCTAGGGCTTTGGGGCTTTTGCGATGACTATTATGATTGGGTGTGCCATGGTGAAAATTTTCCCGTTGAGGAGAGGTCTGACAATCCCTATAGGGATATGGTGGAGGATGCGTTGCGCGAAAACATTAATGAAATTATAATGGAAAATGTTGACGCCGAAGTGGTTGATGATCTCCAAATCCTAATGTACTAGCCTTTTTCAAAATGTTGGAACATGCCAATAAACCGGTGTATGAGGGGAGTCGTATCTCTCTATTGCAGTCAGCTTCCCGGTTGGTAACTTTGAAATGTGAATACAATTTACCCCACAAATGTGTAGATGGTATCGCGTCATTTATAGGGGACATTATTCCTGAAAATCATGTTATGACGCGTAACTTCTATGAAACCAAAAATATTCTTAAAGCTCTTCAACTGCCTTATGAAAAGATAGATGCGTGTGAAATAGGATGTATGTTGTTTTGGGATGATGATAGTCTTCTCGATAAGTGTAGAAAATGTGGTAGAGATCGATATAAAAAACAAAAGAATGCAAATGGCAAAAGGGTTGGGAAAAATATTTTAACTTATTTCCCAATAGGACCGCGTTTGCAACGACTTTATGCCACAAAACTAATTGCGGCAGAGATGCGGTGGCATCATGAAAATCCACGTGTCAGCGGGATAATGTCTCATCCAAGTGACGGCGAGGCTTGGAAACATTTTGATCGCATTCATCCTTCTTTTGCAAGTGAGCCTCGAAATGTTCGACTTGGTCTTTGTACTGATGGTTTCGCACCTTTCGGTCAATACGGAAAGTCGTACTCCTGCTGGCCGGTAATGCTCACTCCATACAATTTACCACCCTGGCTATGTATGAAAAGACAGTTTATGTTTCTATCATTACTTATACCCGGTCCGAACAGTCCCAAAAAATTTCTTGACGTTTATTTACAACCGTTAATTCGCGAGTTGAAGCAGTTGTGGGAGACAGGGTTGTACACATACGACGTCTCTAGAAAGCAGAACTTTGATCTTAGAGCCGTACTATTATGGACTATCAATGACTTTCCTGCTTACGGCATGTTATCGGGTTGGTCAACTGCTGGTGAACATGCGTGTCCATATTGTATGGAGAAGGAGACTAAGTCGTTTTGGCTTTATAAAAGTAAAAAATGGAGTTGGTTTGATTGTCATAGACAGTTTTTACAACCTGATCATGTTTTCCGCAAAGATAAAGTTAATTTTCGAAAAGGACGAGTTGAGAAAGATTTTGCTGCTACGAGATTAACGGGTGAAGAAGTGTGGGATTGTGTGAAGCATTTTCCCAAAGTTGTGGATGCAAGTAAAGCTGAATTGGACTCGTTAAAAGTTTCTCGAGTTGGGTGGTGGAAACAAAGCATTTTTTGGGAACTTCCTTATTGGAGAACACTATTAATTCGTCATAACCTTGATGTAATGCATATCGAGAAAAACTTTTTCGAGCAACTGATTCACACGGTGATGAATGTGAAAAACAAGACAAAGTTTACCCCACAAGCACAAGAGGACATGTTGACCGTTTGTTCTAAACAGCGAAAAATGGATTCATTCATTTTGAATAAAGAACAAAAGAAGGTGTTGTGTGATTGGATATCCAATTTGAGATTTCCGGACGGTTATGCTTCAGATCTGAGTAGATGTGTTGATAAACACGAGTTGAAACTACATGGATTGAAAAGTCATGATTGTCACGTGTTTATGGAGCGTTTACTTCCAGTGGCTTTAAGGCACCTTCTTCCGAAGAATGAGTGGAATGCTATAACTGAGCTTAGCCAATTTTTCAGAGATTTGTGTACTTCATCGATACAAGTTGAAAAAATAACTACTCTCGAGAACAACATTGCCGAAATCATTTGCAAGTTAGAGAAGATATTTCCACCATCTTTTTTTAACTCAATGGAGCATTTACCAATTCATTTGCCGTATGAACTGAAAATGGGTGGTCCAGTGCAATATAGGTGGATGTATCCTTTTGAGAGGTAATTAATTCCACAATTATCCAATTTTAACTTTAATTATTTCAGTCTATCTTATCCAAGTTTTTTATAGGTTCTTAAATCATTTGAAAAAAAAGATTGGAAATAAAGCGCGTGTTGAAGGTTCTATATGCAACGCGTATTTGCTTGAAGAAATTGCCAATTTCTGTTCCTTTTATTTTGAAGAGAACGTGGACACAAAAGCCAAGGATCTCGACGTACGCTTGAAAGAGCCTACGTATTCTACCTTACCCGAGATTTTTCAAGATCACGGGGGAATTTGTTCTGGAAAGTGTCGTGAAAGATTTTTAGAAGACAACGAATATGAGCGTGCACACTTATATGTTTTATCTAACTGTGATTTAGAAGAATTGAAGCATAACGAAGTGTAAGTAAAAAAATCGTCCTTTGAAACTTTAATTATTAATAATTAATTATAACAACATGCATGTAAAAACTATTACTTAATTCGACATTTTTTATAATGAATATATAGGATGTTTGAAAATTATATCAAAACAGAATATCCCCAATTTCTCACAGCCGAGGATATTTGGAACAAATTTGACACAAGATTTCCCCAATGGTTTAGAGGACAAGTAAGTACATACTACATACTAACACCAGATTACTCTTTTTTTTCAATTTTTTTTAATACCTGAAGGTATTATAATTTGATAATAATTTAACAATGATAGGTAAACAACTTAAAAGATCCAGTTCTCATAGCCTTAGCACAAGGTCCTTCGAAAAGGGTGCGAACATGGAAACGTTATTTCATTAACGGATACAAATTTCGCACTTTCAAAGATGGGTTAGATTTGGAAAAATCTACACTTAATAATGGAGTATGTGTAAGTTCGACTGAGGGAGCTGACTACTATGGAACACTCAACGAAGTTGTTGAATTGTCGTACACAGGCGAAAAAAGCACATATAATGTTATTTTATTCAAATGTGATTGGATAGATAATTCTGAAAAAGGAATGCAAATACATAAGGATTATAAACTTGTGGATGTTAATCGAAGCAGAAAATTTCCGAAATATGATCCATTTGTGTTGGCTTATCAAGTTGAACAAGTTTATTATACTTCATATCCAAATATCAAAAGAGATAAAGATAAGTGGTCAGCAGTATTCAAAACTAAAGCCAGATCGCATGTTGATGCACCTATTGTCGAATCTGCGTTTCAAGAAGATGTTATTAGTAGTGAGACACTACTATCAATAATTGAAGTGGCAGATGATAATGAAATTATAGAGGAGGAGGAAGAAGAAGCTCAAGTAGAGGACAATAATGAGGAGAAGGTAGAAGAGGAGGAGAAGGAGGATGAGCAGAAGCGGAAGGAAGACGGAGCAGAAGATAAAGAGGAAGATAAAGAGGAAGATAAAGAGGAAGAAGAAGATTTTATAGACTCCCTTTTTAAATACAACATTTCCGAAAACCAATATTTAAGTAGTGATGATGAATAAGATTATTTCTAATTCTTATATTAGTTGAAACTACTTTTTCTATATGTGTGGTCGTTTGTAAAACAATTTATAGTTTTTATTATTTATTAATACCAATATATAGTTTCTTGTCATTTAATTGTACATACATGTTTGTTAATTCATGACAACTTTGAATAGTTTAGTTTTTCTCTATATGGCGGGAGGACGAAGAAGAGGTAGTACTAGTAATGTAGGAAACAGAGGGCAGGAGGATGAGAATGAACGAGTGAATGACAGGAACGTGCCACCGCCACAGGTGGAGACTACTACTCGCAGAGTCCGCCTCGATCCGGATGAGGAAACAGGTGTATGGTAAGACTAGTTCACTTTTACTTTAATTGTTTAATCATAATTATGATTATTCAAAAATCATAATATTTATATATAATGTATGTATTTAACTATGATTATTAATTTCAGGTTCAGTGACGCAGATGTGGTTAAACTGATCTCGGAGACCATAATCTGCGGGTACAAGGAGCATGCGCCATGTTGGAAAGAGGCGTCAAATAATTTGCGGTCGTCTTGGTGGAACTGGTTTGAGGTATAATTATTTAAAATATTATAATTATATCTATTTAAATTTGTTTTTCTCAATTTATCTTTGTTATTGATTTTTTATTTTTTTATTTATTCACTTAATATTTTCCTAACTTTATGCTTTTAATCATGACAGCAAAAGGTTTCTTTCGATCCTCGCCATACAGATATGGTAAGGAAATCTTGGGAAGACGCCATGAAGACCCGTTTACGTCATATGATCTACCGAGCCTCGCAGAAAGACGAGGAGCACAGGCCGAGTTGGATTCCTTTGGACTTGTTTAGAAAGCTTAAGAATAGGCATGTCGAAGATCCTGGTTTCGTTGTGAGATCTCAATCAGGCGCGGCTAATCGTAGATCGGGATGTGAAGAGAAGGGAAAGGCGTTGCCTACTCACATTATGGGTAGAAAAAACACCTTGAGAATCATGGACGAAATGGTAAATCTAAATCTTCTTTCATTTTTTATTTATTTATCTAATTATAATTTAATACTTATATATATGTTATACTAACAAGTATTTAAATTGTAGGTCGATAAATCTTCAACTGGTATCCCAAATGCGGTGCAAGTCTTAGAGAAGACAAAGAAGCACCCGTTCCGTGGATGGTTATCAAAAAAACCAGCTCAACTCTATGTAAGTTATGCATTTTTTTGTTAAGTGATTTATGTTTAATTTGTCATTTATATATTTAATTACATTAACTACTTAATTTAAATGACAATTACTAATTCTGAACTTGTTTGTGATGCAGAATAAGATCATATCAAAGAAGTCTGAGCTTCAAACTCAAGGAGTCGAAAACATCGACGATAATGAGATCTATTATGAGGAGACTGGATTTGACGAGAAAGGAAGATGCTACGGATTGGGACCAGCGGCGAAGCATTTGTTTGACCATCATAGGCACCCTGTTGCTACCTCAAACCCGACTCAGGGCACCCCAAGTTTCGCTACTAAGCTGTCAAAGGAGAATGCTGCACTTAGACAAGAGCGCGACGAGCAGGCTCAAAGGATTGCAGCTATAGAAGAGTACTTGAGTCAGGTTGCAAGAAATTCTACTCAAAACTGCAGAACTGGAGGTCCTAACCAGGGTCGAGACGACTTTGATGATGATAGGGGCGATAATGCTAGGTCCAACCCATTCACCCCTTTCCCTCCTTTCCCTCCAATCACTCCACTGACTTGAGTGATTAGTTAACTATTTGGTACTTTGAACCTTTTATTTGTAAGACTTTAATTACTTTTATGATATAAAATCAAAACTTTGTTCGGTTTTGTGTTACATTAGTAACTTTGTTGGACGCGTAACTGCTGGAAAACTTCTGTAATTTGCAGGTTTTTTGTCGTTTTAACGCGTATAAGGGGATGCAGGAAACAGGCAGATCCTGGAAAATACAGGCTTTATTGCGACGGAAATTCCGTCGCAAACATTGACTGACTTACAGCCAAGTCAAACACAAAGTCAATAATTGCGACGGAAAGTCAAATTGTTGCGACGGAAATTCCGTCGCAAAAGTTGATTTTATGTTTGACTTGGCTCAACATGTGGCAGTCAAGTCAAACATTCAGTCAACAGTTGCGACGGAAAGTCAACACTTTGCGACGGAAATTCCGTCGCAACTGTTGACTTTATGTTTGACCCCAATTCAAGTCAGTCAACTTTTTGTGACGGAGACTCCGTCGCAAAAGCTTGACTATCCGTCGCAAAACTGTGCGATGGAATAATCCGTCGCAATTACTACTGTTTGCGACGAAAATAAGCGACGGACACTATCCGTCGCAAATCCGTCGCAAATCAGTCTTTAGCGACGGAAACTCCCTATCTAGCGACGGAATAATCCGTCGCAACCCGAACTTTATTTTGTAGTGATGTAAGTAATGCACACGGTAAACGAGACTAGGTAAGACCAAAAAAAGACTCAATCTTCCCGGTAGGAAGACGATAATAATACGGTTCTAGTTTAAACCTAGATCCATACTCTCGGGATGAATGTTCCCCGATTTGACAAGCGGTAAAACATTTTGCATCCGAGACTCGCTGCATTGCACACATACTGTAACCAACGGCTGAGTAACCCAAAGTTGGCAACATGGCTGACGTGGCTAACTAATTTATAGTTCTTACCCCACACACCCACCCCCCACTCCCCCCACCCACCCACCCCTAAACCAGCCTCGTTTTTCATATCATCAAGGCTAACTACCGTCATTTATCGTGTCATATGTTTCATATTCGCTATAACTTGCTATTTTGCCTTCTTATGTAGAAAAGAAAGATAAGGAGAAGTTGGTTTGGTATGGCTTAGCATACAAATGAATGTTTTATTATATCCTTGACGGTTGGCCATGTAGTCCTAGAGGAAGGGACATAAGACATGAACCATTAGGTCAAGACAAAAGATAAAAGGAGGAGTAAAAGGCGAGAGACCTAGGTCGGCTCGAGCTGGATGTTGGGTTTTGGTCAGCTCGTAACTCGCCTCGAAGTGGATCGAACATTGATAATTTCGATGCCTTTTCCTCCAAATCTTAGATTAGTATATAAAAGATAATTTGGGATCTACTTAAGGATCCCACCTTGTATTAGCTAGTGAACCCGACCTAGATTAAATTTCATATCTTGAAATTCGAATTAGACTAATTTACCTTACGAAACTCTCAAATTAGTTAATCTTTTCTTAATCATGTTTTAATTCTTGGTTAATCTTTCTTGTTACTGGATTATTTGAAGATTGAGTGACAACTTTCTTCTTATATTATGGGTTTCTTATTAATCTTCATCTATCTTTGCTAATTAGTTGGTACAATCCTTAATCTCTTTTAATCTTTTGTTAATCTTTTGTTACACTTTCATTAATCATCATGTTTATCGTATCTTATGTTTGTGTTGGTGTAATTTTTGTCTCAATCTCCATGATTAGTGAGTAGTGTATTAGTTAGAACTAGTGGGGGATTATGGGGATGATTAGGAATTAAATGCGTGATGATCATGTCTTGAGCTTAATTATTGGGTTTTGTTTCAACTAATGCTATATACTAACCACATCGTAATATTTCTCTAATGATGTTTTGATATCAGAAGGGCCAAATTTATGAATTGTAAGATAGCCCTAATTATGTTATTATCACAAAGTCCCTATCCTATTATTCAAAGTAAGGCAGCCCGTGGAAAAGAATTTGGACACATTTTCTTACAACCTTTTTTTTTATAAGAAAAAAAATCTATTAGCCTTGGGATTTTTATAATTTTAATTGAAATTTTGCATGGTTACACAATTTTAGTAGTTTTGCTATAATTTTAATTGAAATTTTGCATGGTTACACAATTTTAGTAATTTTGCATGGTTACACAATTTTATAAGCTGCTTTTGGAGAGGATTGAACTTGAGTTACTCATGAAATTTCACAAAAAATTTAACAAGCATACTCCACCCTTGTGGGTATGTTTTCTATATTTGGTTAGAAATATTTTAATTAAAAGTAAATAGCTGATATAGGAGGCTAGTAAAGGACAGTAGCCCTCATGAAACAAGATAAGAAAAAGAATGAATTTTTTTTTTTTTTTTTACAGTTTTTTTTATGCTCAACTCTATTAAGTTAGTAATTGAGCTAACATGAAATTTCTCGCCTTTAAACATGAAATTGTGGCCCCGGCCAAATGGACTGATTGAGAGTGAAAATATAATAATATCAATAAGTTTGACGGCTATACTATAGTCTATATATGCTACAAATATGTGTATATAATAGTATAAGATCAGACAAATAAAGTAATTCTCAAGGAAGATTATAATAATATAGTCTATAGAGGTTGAACCATCTTTAACATTTTCATCTGTTTTTGGGTAACTAAACATATCTCTATGTATATTGACAACGAGATGAGTTTTCTCTGTTGAACCTTCGGCTTGGTAATTGGTGTAAGTTAATTAACATTGATTATAACTGTGTTCAGACCAACGTTTTTTCGGATAATGCTTGGAGGAAGGATAATAGTAATCAACTGGGGTGTTCATAAAGTTTGAGGATTCTATTTCGTATTCATGTTCGAAGAATGAGATTTTCTCTATCTCACCTGATTAAGCTGAAGCATCTGCTATCTTTTGAGCTTTGAAGTGGGCATTGAAGAAACAAATCCTTCATGTTACCATCGTCTCCGTTTGTTTGCATGTAGTGCTCGTGCAAATCATGGATAGTTCGAAAGGTTGTCTAAACACAAGAGTTGTCATTGCTGATATCTGAAATTTACGTTGTCTGTTTTATTGTATTTCCTTCTTTTTTATTCCTAAGAAATTTAATAGTATATCTCATAATGCACAAAGAACTATTATTATGTAACCTCAATCTTGCTAATTGTCAAAAAAAAAATGTATATTAACATGACAGTTTCTATTGTTAGGAAGTCTTACAACCGTTGTAAGTTACATTGAAGCAAATTAAAAGCACCACCCCCTAAAAAAGTGTTGGTTTGGATAGGTGTATACCCCCGTTGTATATTATTTTTGTTTACAATGGTAGTAAACAAGAATTTGTGTACTATTGTTGCGTTTGTAATCTACAGTAACACCAAAAAGAAAATCGTTATTGATATTAGACAAAGTTCGATTATATAACGGAATTTTATGTATTTGGTATACAAATATACTACTCCGTATTTCCTTAAAATTAGTGTTGTATATACACCCTATTGTTTAATAAGATTTAGTCACAACATTCCATCTAACTTCAGTATTTTTCGTTACTAAATCCGAACGTTACAAAAGTAATCTTTCAATAAAAGTGATTTG
>JAIUZE010003043.1:0-20648 GCA_022085475.1 Heliosperma pusillum | reverse complement strand
GATTGCTATTATCTGTAATGGCAAAGGGCATTGAAACGCAATTGCCCCAATACTTGAAAGATACGAAAGACGATGTTTGGTGTGAACAACGCAGGTAAAATTCTTTTTCATCACTCTATAGATAGATATTAACTTTGCTAGTACCCTCTTCTTGGTGTATTGATACCGGTTGGTGGTTTCTCACCTTTGTATCATGTACAGGGCGAGGGCGTGCAAGCACTAGCTAAGGTGACGTGACCTGCGCATGGGAAATGGAGCTAAGGTAGCCGCAGTTTCCGTTGGCACCTACGTTCTTCTTTTGCCTAATGGTTTAGAGTTGTATTTAAATAATTGCTATTATGTACCAACTATTACCAAGAACATTATCTCCATTTCCGTGTTAGACATGGAAGGTTTTTCATTTTGTATTAAGAACAACTGTTGTACTTTTTCACTTAATGAAATGGTTTATGGCGAGGCCATTTCTATTGGAGGTATTTATGTTCTAGATATTGCAAAAGAGGTCTATCATGTAGAAAACAAGAAGCTCAAAACAGGTGAACCTAATCAATCATACCTTTGGCATTGTCGTTTAGGGCACATAAACGAACGACGCATAAAAAGACTTGTTTCATCTAAAGTACTCAAACCATTCGATTACGAATCTTATGGCGTATGTGAATCTTGTCTTCTAGGCAAGATGACTCGTGCTCCTTTTACGGGAAAAGGGACACGAGCAAGTGAAGTATTAGGACTTATACACACGGATGTATGCGGTCCAATGACTATCCGAGCTAGAGGTGGTTATCACTACTTCATTACTTTTCCCGACGACTTGAGTAGATATGGATATGTCTACTTGATGAGGCATAAAAGTGATGCTTTTGAAAAGTTCAAAGAATTTCAAAATGAAGTAGAAAACCAATTGAATAAAAAGATTAAAACCCTACGATCCGATCGTGGTGGTGCATACTTGAACCATGAATTTGATTCACACCTGAAAGATTGTGGTATAGTATCACAATGGACTCCTCCTGGAACACCTCAATTAAACGGTGTATCCGAAAGAAGAAATCGAACTTTATTAGATATGGTTCGATCTATGATGAGTCTAACAGAGCTTCATGATTATTTTTGGGGTTTTTGCTATCTTATCTGCAATATTTTCACTAAATCGAAGCACGACTAAAGCGGCAAACAAGACTCCATATGAGATATGGACAGGAAAAGTCCCTTATTTGTCATTTATGAGAATTTGGGGATGCGAGGCTTTTGTTAAGAATAAGTTCTGACGATAAACTCGCACCACATCTTACAAATGTCTTTTTGTAGGCTTATCCAAAGGAAGCACGTGCTTATTACTTCTACAATAAACCGAGGACAAAGGTGTTGTGTCTCGGATCGTCTTTTTAGAACAGGATTTTATTTCTAAAAGACAGTGGGAGACAATTGAACTTGATGAAGTCCCAAAGCCACAAACCGAAAAGGATGTAGAGGAAACTTCCCTCTTCGTCTGGTACGGTCATTATTCCTTCGGAACCAAGGAGGTCAAGCAGAATTAGTCATCAACCTGATAGATACCTTGGTATTATAGAGGAAGGTGATGACTATAATGTTTTACTTTTTGAAAGTAACGAACCTACTACCTACAAAGCAGCCATTTCTAGTCCCGACTCAAACCTATGGCTAGGAGCCATGCAATCCGAAATGGATTCTATGTACGACAATCAAGTATGGGACTTGGTTGATTTACCTAAGGAGGTACGACCTCTTCAGTATAAGTGGATCTATAAGATCAAAAGTGTCATAGACAAACATAATGATGTTTATAAAGCAAGATTGGTGGCAAAAGGTTCACCCAAGTTCATGGTCTTCACTATGACGAAACCTTCGCCCTAGTCGCCATGCTTCGATCCATAAGGATTATCTTAGCGGTTGCCGCATTTCATAATTATGAGATTTGGCAAATGGATGTCAAAACCGCCTTCTTGAATGGGATTCTAGAATAGGAAGTGTACATGACACAACCTGAAGGTTTTGTGGATCCATCAAACCCTAAGAAAGTATGCAAACTTAAGAGATCCATCTATGGTCTTAAACAAGCATCCAGGAGTTGGAATCAAATCGTTGCGGATCATCGTATTAAACAAAATGGTTCACTATCGAATGTCAGGAACCGTGTTTATACATGAAGTTTAGTGGTAGTATAAGTAACTTTTCTATCGGTATGTAGATGACTACTACTCATTGGAATGATATTCCATGCTCACTTCTGTCAAAGGGTGGCTAGGATACATTTCCAAATTGAAAGAGCTAGGAGAGGCCCAAGCGCATCGTATGTATCCGGATCTAATGGATAGATCTAAAAGGATACTAGCATTAAGTCAAGAGCTTATATTGATAAATTCTTGTAATCGGTTCAACATGAAAGACTCTAAGAGATGCTTTATTCCTACGGGAAGTGGGATCACTTTGAGCAAGTCAGAGTGTCCTACGAAAACCGAGGAGATTGAACGCATGAAATTGATCCCTTACGCTTCAGCCGTTGGATCAATCATGTATGCTATGATGTGCACTCGTCCCGACGTTGCATATGCTTTGAGCATGACAAGTCGTTACCAAGCAAATCCAGGTGAAAGTCACTGGATAGCCGTAAAGAACATCCTTAAGTACTTGAGAAGGACCAAGGATTCGTTCTTAGTGTTTGGAGGCGAGACTGAGTTACGTGTAAAGGGTTACACAGATGCCAGTTTCTAAACAGATAGGGATGATATGAAATCCCAATCCGGCTACGTTTATATGATGAATGGAGGAGCTGTTTGCTGGAAGAGTTTCAAGCAAAGCGTTACAGCGGATTCTACAACAGAAGCAGAGTACCTTGCAGCGTCTGAAGCTGCAAAGTAAGCTGTGTGGATTCGGCAATTTTTGGAGTAAGGACTATCATTATTCCCCTATGCAAAGATCCTGTCACAATTTATTGGATAACAGTGGGGCATAAATTTTCAGGCAAAAGAGCCCAATTCTAGTAACGAAGTCTAGACATGTACTTAGAAATTCAGGTAATTAGAGATTACGTGGACAGAAAGGAAATTGACATTTGTAAGGTTGGGACCGATGACAACATTGCTGATCCTTTAACCAAGCCTTTATCAAAGGCTAAGCATGATGGTCATGTCGTCACAATGGGATTGAGACGTGTGCCAGAATTCCTTTAGATTATGTAATATGTAATAATTGAATGTTGTATTAATTATTTCATATATGATAAGGGCATTCATTGTTCGAGTTTTATTTTAAACTCTTTTATTTAGTTTGACTAAATTTAATACTTTGTTTATCCGAATAGATTGTTGGACCCTATTCAAGTGAATAGGCCGAACTTAGTATTTTGTCCCTAGTCACTCAAATGAGGTGACGTCTCGAAATGACTAGATTGTAAGTCGATCGATGGTTGGTTCAGCACCATGGGGTCATGGAGATGACTGGTCGTTTACATAGACATACTGTATGACACTCTGTCGGACAGTGACATTGTAGAGACCCTTAAATCAATTATTTGATGCCTGGTCGTGGCAGGGTCTTCTATCTTATTCTTATAAGTCGATTCTTTTGACTGGCGACCGTCTATCTGAGTCGGTGCAGTTTTCCGATTGGGGTTTTGTTGATGTCCTAGGTCGTGTGGCCGTAAAAGGGGCCGATGGACTTCTTCTGGGATCATGGTGATCTGCATCCACAGTATATGATCAACAGGATGTCCAGCCCCGTTGGGTACAAAATCATCTTTAGGCCACTCGAGGAGAAGTTACTGTAAATGCGTGGCCACGCTCGAAAAGAGATCTATGGTAGATTTTCCGGTCAGACAGTTACTCTCCCTATCGAGAAAACCACTCTAGATATTGTCAATCGCAAGTGCGACCTAAAAGACACCTTGCGTTGAGTGGGAGATGTGATAAAGAGACAAGAGAATCGGTGACGCACACTTGTGTCAAACAAGTGGGAGATTGTTGGAGTAGGTGTCCTCCACAATAGTGCGCCACATAATAAATCTTATTATGGAATATAATTGGGATATTTATTGACTATATATATGATTAGTCAGTTGATTAACGTAAATCAATAACGGTTGGCTGACTAGAGTTTGACGTTATTGTCGTTTGACGGCGGTGATCAACTGATCCCTTTCGGTCACACCTAAAGGATGAAATCCAAATAGTAACTAATTATTTGTATACGATACAGTTAATTAGTACATTACATATATTCGATATGTACGAGAGTTAATTGTTAGAAATTGAGTTAAGAACTCAAATTCTATTAAGCTTTATTTTCAATTATGCGATAATTGACTAATAAATTTATATCTTATTTTAATACGATTAAATAAGATTTAACTTAGTAATTAATCGTTAAATTACTAAATTAGTTGAGGTTTTGAGATAGAGGTAATTAGTTAATTATATTTACAAGGAGTTGTAAAATAAATTAACTAAGCATTGTGGGACCCATTATATATTGATATAATGGTAAAATATTACTTAAAATGTTAAGTACATATTATTTATTTAATTGAGTCATATAATTGTTATATGATCAAATTAACACTTAATTATACAAGATAATTAACCATATGATCAATAAGTATTTGTAAGACAAATATCAAAAATCAAAATGGACCAAACTAAGGCGATTGTGGCCGGTTGGCTAGTAGTTACATGGTGATGATTTTGTTCTTATTTTTACTCTTTAGTTACTTTATGAAAGTGACATAACAAGTAGTAAACAATCATCACTTGTTCTACAACACTCCACTCTAATGCATGTGATCAAATTATGCAAAATAAGAGTCCTTATTTGGACAATTTGGACCGGCCAAATGGCCTATAAAATGAGCATGTTTGTTCATTTTATACTTACTTCATTTTGTGCTTTGTTTTCTTACTTCTCTCAAAACCTCATATTCTTACTAAAACTCTCAAACACTAATATTTACTAAGTATTACTAGTGTAGTAATATAGTCATAATATTAGTAGAATAATATCTATCTTATTATCTAGTTAATAATAAGGGTAGATTATTTGGTTAATCTTGGTGCAACTTAGAGGAGATCTTCTACTTTGGGGATTATTTGTATTCATCCATATTATTAGCTCAAGAACAACAAGAAGGAGTTCTTGTTGTGCCCTTATATTTTCCATATCAATGTGAGGAAATTTCTTCTCTTATATAAATGTCTTTATATTTGCATGCATGTTACATAGATCATTAAATACTAAATTAACAAGTAATTTAGCAACTAATTAGAGGAGTCTAATTAAGGTCTATGGACTTTCACTTTGTAGGTTCCGCCATTAGAGAAGGATACTAAGCACTGTTGATCAACCCTTACTTCAGCACCCTTGTTCAACCATCTGAGTTTATAAGGATTGGGGTGGGGTGTGGTCTCCAAGCCAAGCTTGTTAACCAGAGTAACTGGGGCTACATTGGTGCAACTACCCCCATCTATGATCACATTGCAGACCCTCCCTTGAATAGTACACCTGCTCCTGAAGATTAAAGATCTCTGGTCTTCCTCTAGAGGTTGATGCTGGGAATGCATAACCCTCCAAAGAACAAGGCTGTGACCAGTGTCTGGTGGGGCTACTACCAGAGGGCAACACTTTCTTCTTCCTGCTCTTCTATTTCCTCCTCCTGCTCATACTGAATGAGCCCTTCTTTCTCCCACTCCATGAGTTCTACTACAGTCAAGGCCCTTCTTGAAGGACAATCCCTCTTAAAGTGGCTATAACCTTGACACTGATAGCATTTTCTTTTCTCTTCTGAAGGAGTGAAGGTAGGTTGTTGTCCCACAGGGGCCTTACCCTTATCTAAGGGGTTCCTATTAACAGTTACAGGGGTCCTAGGACCCTCCCCAATTCTCACCCAAGTGTAAGGTTTAGTCACAGCAGGTTTGGTGAAAGGTTTGGTTATTTCTTTCCCCATTTTCTCAACTCTCAGGGACAAGTTAACCACATCCTCAACGGACCATAGAGGCTGCATTCTAACCTTGTTAGCAATGCCTTGATTTAGACCTTCTAAGAACCTAGCAATCCTTTGTTCAGGCTTCTCAGTAATGTCACATTGAAGGGTAAGCTGCTCAAATTCTCTCAGATATGACTCAACAGACTTTTCATTTTGTTTTAGTTTAGACAGCTTGATGAATAAGTCCTGAGTATAATCCTTAGCAACAAACTTATCCAACATTTTCTTCTTCAACTTAGACCAAGATTTGATGGGTTTCTTACCCTCCCTAGCCCTTAGACTCTTCATAGTCTCATACCACAGGGAAGCATACCCTTTCAGTTTTAGGATAGATACTTTAAAGGGATGTCTACCTTGAGGTGCTTATCACTAAGGCCATGTCCTGAAGCTCTGCTCCTTGTGGATTCATCTGAGTCTGAAGGTTCCTCTTCTTCAGGTGGTCTGACCCTGCCTACTGGTAGACCTAGGCCTCTCCCTCGACCTCTGCCTCTTCC
The DNA here is from genome assembly GCA_022085475.1 of Heliosperma pusillum. Taxonomy (NCBI): domain Eukaryota; kingdom Viridiplantae; phylum Streptophyta; class Magnoliopsida; order Caryophyllales; family Caryophyllaceae; genus Heliosperma; species Heliosperma pusillum. Next base: position 14,156 of record JAIUZE010003043.1, on the reverse strand, counting down.
TCCAGCAAACAACCGGTTGCCTATTACCTGATCAAGGGCTCTGGTTAGGGTGGTTACAACCCCAGCCAAGTCCTCCATCCTTGCTCCTACTCCTGCCAATCTCTCTTCACTCATTGGGCTGTTTTTGTATTTTTGAATGTAGTTTGGTTAAATGAACTCACAATAGAAATAAACCTAAGCTGTGATGACCAATTTGATGCACCAAACTAGGGGTTAAGACAAGAATAGAAGACAAACAACACAAGGACATACACAAGATAGACAACCCTGTATTCAACACTGTCAAGGCAAGCACAGACAGTGTCAAATGCAGTGAATCCTAAGCAAAACTCACTCACTAAGGCTAGCACAAGTGAATGACTCAAGCTTAGGCCAACAAACTAAGACTAGCACAAGTTTGTTGAGGGGGAAAGCTAACCAAGACTGGCACAGGTTAACAAATGGTAGAGTAAGAACTCCGGTTTTTCATTCAAGCATATTCTGAGTTCTGTTACATAAAAAGGCTCTTTATATAGAGCATTACAAAAGATCTCTACCACACAATATAAAGCTACATCTAAGGGCTTTAAATGAGCCTTACAATGACAACAAAATAGATACAAAAGTCTACTAATAAGACGAGCAAAACAGACTGCAACTCTAACAGAAAAAAGCAACTGAAAAGCAAGCTTGTCTCTTTCCTGAAATGGCAATGATAAGTTAATATTTGTATGATTTTAATCCCCATTTTAGATCGGTTTTGTATGTCATTTGTGCTTTGTTAAGCCACTTTATGAGTTAATATCGTCTTCTAGGCGAATTCCTATGTTCTAACCTGTTTTGTAGGGAAAGTGACATTTCTACGCCCTTTTTCTATATTCCCGAGCATTTGCCTAAGAACCCGACGAATTGAAGAAGCAAGCTTGACCAAGTCAAAGGCATTTCAAGAAGGTTCACTGATTCGAAAGAGAGAAGAAGTAAAGACGGTTTCGCAGTTGTCAGAAGATCGATCCATTAGGCGAATAATTAATCGTTTTACATCAAACCCTATCAACAAACCCGACTCAAGAGGTCAAGGGGGACATTTAAAGTCAAGTCATATCCAAAGAAGGAAGCGGTTGGCCGCATCCTTCACTCACTTCCTCCCAAGTTTGCCCAAACTAGGGCGAACTATAACATACATGGCATGGACAAGAGCTTTCATGAGCTCCATGCTCTCCATACCCAAGTCGAACGGGATATGGAGGCAAGTGGGAGTGAGAAAAGGGATGTTCTTTCAATGAAGTTGAAGAACTTAAGTCTTGGGGTTCAAAAGGGAAAGCGCAAAGCTAAGGCCCAATTTAAGAAGCATGGAAAAAAAAAGGGCAAAGCTATAATGTATAGCAATGCCAAGGCTAAGGGCAAGAAGCATGCCGACGCCGAATGCTTTTATTGTAATGGCAATGGACATTGGAAACGCAATTGTCCCAAGTACTTGAAGGATAAGAAATATGGATGTGTGACACCATCAGGTATAATCCTCTCTTCTGATGCACCAAACTAGGGGTTAAGACCAGAATAGAAGACAAACAACACAAGGACATAAACAAGATAGAAAACCTTGTATTCAACACTGACAAGGCAAGCACATACAGTCTCAAATGCAGTGAATACAAAGTATAATAATATATATATTAATTATTAGTATACGTGCGTTACTTCAAAATAACCCTAAACCCTAAACCCTAAACCCCAAACCCTAAACCCTAAACCCTAAACCCTAAACCCTAAACCCTTTTATATATATATAGTAGATTATCGCTATTGATCAAACATCAAAATATTGAACATCAACGGAATTAATCATATCAATTCAATCACTTTAAACAACATTCTCTCTCATTGATTTCATTAGGAATAACCTAGATTTTATATTAAAGTACATTACATTCATCCGACATCAAATAAATAAAGATGTTAAATAATCCGAAACAATTCCGGTTAAGAGTAAAAAGCTTTTCTCACACTGCCACCAACAATCCGGAACAATATTGATGATACTGATGACTTCCGGAACATTAACCTCGTATTTTGCAATAAAAGTTTCAATGCATGCAAGTACACGTCTTGCATGTGGAGATAAGGTAGGATGGGTACAGATCAACATATCTCTTGCGGCATCCAACCTGCGAGTATCAGGCTGACGTGGGTAGCCAGAGGACGATGATGAAGACGACGCTTGGTTAACAAGTCGGACTGCTTCAAGCCTCTTAATCCAATAATCCCTTCGATGTTCAATGGATCCTTTAGACAATGGGTGATGATCAGCGGGAACTACGGCAAGAGCCTCTTCCTCATCTGCAATCAATTTTGTAAGGGTCGTCTCATCGTTGGGAAGGTTAACTGCTGCCATTGATGATGTTAATTTTTGGAGTAATTAATTAGGGTTATGTAATATTTAAAGGAGGGGTTTTGATGCTGTATTTATAGAGGGGTTATGCTGCCATTGATGATGTTCAATGGATGCTTTAATCAATGCTGGTTCTGCTGTTACAGTTTTTCTGCTGTTGTTTATTCACGGGTTTGGACTGCAATATCTTTTAATTAAAAATAATAATATTGAGAAATAACAACGGTTATTCGTTAAAACACCCGTTGTTATTACTTTCCACAACGGTTTTGCTGACTAAAACTGTTGTGATAGAGTAATGACTTCGGTGCATCATAGCCGTTGTTATATATTTTCACCCAATTTGCGCCAATATGAAAATCCGTTGTCATAGAGAAATAACAACGGTTATTCGTTAAAAAAATTGTTGTTATTAATTTCCACAACGGGCCTTTGTTTATAACTGTTGTGGACAGTCAGTAGTTACTGCATATTGCAGTAAGTGCATTGACTGCATAGGAAATGTAACTGCATATATACATTCACACATTTACTCAATCAATAACTGCATGTGAATGTATAGTCGTTTTGGGAAATGTAAATGCAAATGAATCAATGCATGCATGTGAATCAATAATTGCATGTGACTCAATAGCTCCAATCAATAACTCTCTATAAATACAGCCTCAATACAAGGCTATCAACCACATACAAAATTTCCCAACTCCAATCAATAACATATTTGCTAAACCATACAAAATTTCCCAGCCTCAATACTAACATCAACCATACAAAATGTCTGAAACTTTTACTAACCATACGCTTGCATCATGAAACAAATGCCTTCTCATATTGAGGGTGGGTACGTTGTGTGTAAAAGCTACAAGAAACTCCGTGATACGCTTATTCGAAATGGCTTCTTAATCAAGAAGATGTGGCCAAATTATCATCGCAGGTACTTTACAGGGGAACTCGTTTTCGAGTTTGGGATGACGGATGCTCATCGTGCGTCCGCATTCAAACTGGCAAGAATGTTTGACAAGGCCGGGCATGGGCGAAAAGATTGGATTGAGAGCACGGACCCCCAGCCTGGGCCATATCTATGGGTGGCTTCCGAACATGACCGTCAGCGTTTCCCAAATGGGGTCGACCTCGTTGAAGTGACCCAGGTAGAGCAGTGGGAAGGGTTGGTTCTGGCCGAGGCTGACCCGATTGATGCATATGCTCTACCGGTGGCAACAATCCGAGAGATTTACCCGGACTCAATTTAGTTTGTTGTTGTTGTTGTTTGGTTGTAGTTGTTTGGTTGTTTTGGCGCCACTTGTGTGTGGCACCGTTTGAACTTATTATTTAATAATATTAATGTTGATACGTTAATTTGTTTTTTGACTTAAGATTAGAAGTAATTAAACTAATTTTAATAATGGTCATAAATTCAATAATACACTAATTCACAAATTCAATTCAAAGCTATTCAATCGATAAAGCAAAATCAGAATTGAACTAATTTACAAATTCAATAATAAACGACATTCAGGAAATCCACAATTCAATAATAAGAATTGAACAATCTAGCTAGAAAATCTTAATAAGAAATAGTTGATAAAAATGACGATGACAGAAGACGATCAGAAAGATGATTAATAAGATGATCGCTTTGTGATAGAGTTTTTGAGTTGCAGTACAGTCGTATTATTAGTGTTGTTTGTTTTCTTCATCTTTATTAACAAATATTGACAACGGTTATTATAAACAAACCGTTGTGATAGAGTAATGACTACGGTTAAAGTAGTCTACCAGTTGTGATTAATAAACACTATGACAACGGTTTGTGATTAATAACCGTTGTTATAAGCAATAACAACGGATATATTTACAACGACCGTTGTTGTTGCTTACCTTTATTTTTTTTTTAATTATAAAAAGAGACAGCAATATCATAAGCACTATACACTGCAATAATAATCAGCAGAAACCAAAAAAGACAGCAATATCATAAGCACTATACACTGCAATAATAATCAGCAGAAACCAAAACATGGAGACTGTATACTGAATGACCAAAAGCTAAATAATTTGGGAATCTTCAACAATGACCAAAGCTAAAAAAAGCTAAAGACAATATACTGAATGACTACACATCTTGAACTTGCTATAAATTCACAAAAGAATACTCACTGCAAATAAACCAAACCAAAACCATCAAATTACTTATCTATTTTGGAAATGACTCAAAATGTTGCTCGTGCATATCACTGTGTCCTAATGAATGCCCCAGGCCATTTGGACGATGTAAAATTTGTTGCCAAAAGCTTTACTCCTTTGAGGAATAAGCTTATTGAGCTGGGATACTCGGTCAGCAGAATTAAGGCACAATGGGCGCCTTGGGGATTCAAAGGGATACTACTCATTCAGTTTGGAACATCACTTGCAGATGCAGAATCAGCATTTAAGCTTGGCAATATGTTTCAACTCAGAGGCCATGGTAAGAGCGACTGGGTTGCTCCAAATAGATCAACAGTCAAACCATACCTCTGGGTAGCCACAGACGAGGACGCCGAGCTTCTGAAGAATACCGTGGACTATTTCCACGTGCCGTATCCGACCATCTTGAATGGTCAGCACTCTGCCAATTCAGAAATCGTCGATGCCTACAACCAGGTTGTGGTTGTTTTTCAAGTAATGTACACCTAAAAATTCCAAGCAACATCCTGTGTTAGATGTTGAGTGTCAATTGTGTGTGTGTCTGTATCAGCCTATCATAATAGCAGTGTAATGGGATGGGAGGGCCTGTGGTCTTGTATGTAAGATTTCCGCTATGGTTGTATGTGTAGTAGTTCCTAAGTTCCTAAATGCAAATCTGTTTGGTAAAATAAAGTATCAGAAAGATAGTTATTTAAAAAAATAACAGAAACTAAAAGGAAGATATATAGTTTTTTAAATTGAAAAAAAAAACAAATATATAAGCTAATACCTCACATTATTAACCACCTCAGGACCGGGGACGTTTCTTGCCCGACATAGTTTCTTCGTTAACCCAAATACCTTCACCATGATCATCACGCATATAGATGCTTTCAATGTTATCATGATCAGTGTCAACATTGTCGAAATAAGATACGGTGGAAGAGTGATCCATTCCCTCAAACATGACATCCTGATCATTATCCCCATCATTATCGGGTGCACCCCGTCTACTCCTTATAGATAGTAAAACAGACCACTTCTTATCCATAGGATCGGTGACATAGAAACACTTGTTTAGCTTGGGATGCCATTATGAAAGGATCATCCTTATTATTGCCAACCTTATTCAAATTGACCAACGTAAATCCCATTTTATCCTTTCGAACATAATTGTTGTTGTTATCAACCCAGTTACATCGAAACAAAGGTATTGTGAAATCAATGTAATCTAATACCTATATTCCTTGAATAACACCATAATAAAGGCATTTTCCCCAAATAGGTTTTTTATCTTTTGAAGTAGCAAAGTGCATTGCCTCAAATTCAGAACTCACACCACTATTTTGCATTGTGTTCAACTCATCTTGCTCGCGGGTGTAAAAAGTATAACCATTAATAGCAAAACCGCTGAAAAAAGTTGACCTGGCATTTGGACCTAACCCAAGACGTAGTAACCTAGGAGAGATGTCATCACCATACAAATTCTTATACTCCAAGACAATATTCCTAAACCACTCTCCGAACGTCTTCTTATGCTCATTTGCAATCCACATCTCGCTCTTGTTTGGGTGATCGTATTTGAGCTCATCTTTGTGTTGTTGAATATAAGGTTGCACCTCATCTTCGTTGTTTAGCACATACGTATGTGCTAAATATAACATGTCACGTGCCACAATTTTTTCAACCCGGCCCCTAATACCTTTTCCGGTCATCCAGTCACTATGACGATTCTTTGGAACGCCAATTAACTCCTCAGGGGAGAGATGAGCGTAACAATATGCAAGAGCTTCGTCTAATATAGCACGTTCAGCAATACAACCTTCTGGACGATACCGATTAGATGTATAGTCCTTGTACACTTTCATCAATCTTTCGAAAGGATACTGGTATCTCAAGTACATGGGCCCAAGGTACAAAATCTCCTTAACCAAGTGAGTGGTCAGGTGAATCATGATAGTGAAGAAAGAGGGTGGAAAATACATTTCAAAATGACAAAGAGAGGTGACAACGAGGTCCTGCAATGAATCCGCATCGTTGGGATCGATGACTTTATCGTATATGGACTGGAAGATGAGACAGAATATGGTAATAGCATATCGTAACTTTTCAGGTAAAATGGAACGAATAGCCACGGATAGTAATTGTTGCATCAAAGTGTGGCAATCATGTGACTTTAACCCAGTGAGTTTTAGGTCTTGCATCGACACAAGGCTTTTGATGTTGGACGAATAACCATATGGCACTTTAATTCCATTCAAGCGTGCACATAACTCTTTTTTCTCATTCCGTGAAAGGGTATAAGCTGCTGGCGGTAAAAATGTACCATTACCTCTCTTCTGTGGTGCCAACTTTAGCCTAATACCCATCATTTGCATATCTTCCCTAGCTGCGGAGTTATCCTTTGTTTTACCGGGAGAGTATGCAGTCCATGGAACATTCAATGTTGGAGATCTTAGTCCTTTCTTTGAAGACTCTGAGGGAGAAGAAGACACAGGCTTGAGGTCAAGCCCTTTTCAACCTGGGGAGGCTGCAGCAGGAGCTCACCCAAGGGGCCTTGATGATCAAGCCACATACAAGACATCAAGCTTGACCCCTCAGATGGAAGCTCGAATTACAAGGTCTAAACAACAAGCTATGACAAGTCAAGAGCAACCCAAGCCAAGCCACCCCAATGAAGAAGACAGTTCAGGGTTCAACAACCCATGCCCATCCCCAACACAACCCACATTACCCACACAAAACAGAAACAGAGCCATTCAGGCCCAGACAGACCAGTTAACAAACCCAGCCTCTAGGAGGTACACCAGGGCATCCCAACCACCCCCACTATGGCCTACCATCAAGACAACCCTCTAAGCTACAAGTTTGCCCAGGACAAACCATTTTGAAGTCTAGTAAAAACCCATGAAACAGACACCCCAAAGCTAGAGTCCAGTAAACAGCATAGCAGAGGGAGTACATGCTCAGATGATGTTTTCTTTTGCTTAAGTCAACTTGTCTTCATCTAAGGCAGGTTTATCTATGTCCTCATAAGAGTGGAGAGTTCCAAGGAGCAACAAAACACCCAGAGCAAAGCACAAGACAACAAGATCAACAGATTTCCATTTCAGGAAAACTCCAAAAACTACTTTATTTGCTTTTGCTCAGTCTGTTTTCTTTTGTGTTTTGTGTCTGTTCTTTATAGTTGTTAAGCTCGTCCTCTTGTGAGGCCCTTAATTAATGTCAGTAGAAGTAGTTTAGATCCTAAGCTGGCCCTTGGATGATACATACATCCAATGGTTCACAAGATATCAGTCCCTCTATATAAGGAGGTCTTGTATGTTGTTGTAAGCAGACTTTTATGAATGAATGAATTAAACTTTGAGAAATCACTCAATGTTATCAAACTTGTGCTAAGAGCTGTAGTTTGAAACAAGCCTGATACATCTCCAAGGTGTTTGATCAGTGCCTTGTATTGTGAGTCAAGTTATACCTGTGCTTTGCTGTGGTTTAACTTACTTGCTGTTGAGGTTAGTTTAGGGTGTTTGTGCTTTGCTGTAACACTTGAGACTGTCTCTAAAACCAGTCTTGAATCCTTTCTCTCTTGTGCTTTGCTGTAGAGGACTGTATCCAAGTCATATCCCTTGAATCTTTTAATTAAACAACCCACAATCTCTAAAACAACATCCCTTGTTACTTGATATTGTTTTCAGTTTGAGTCAAGCTAATCAGATCACTTAAAACTTGTGAACCTTAGTAGTTTACACTCCACTGCTGCTTGCGATAATAATGGTTAGGATCCAAGCCCCTCCTATTTCCCATATACACATACTTATGAGAACACTTTAAGTATTCAGACTCGATATCCTCCCCAGACAATGAACATGCCTCTTTCCCATGCACCGTATGCCCAGAAAGGTCGCCATAAGCCGGATAGTCGGTTATTGTACACAATAACATCGCTCTCAAATTGAAAGTTTCATTCCTATATGAATCAAATACATTTATCCCACTATCCCACAAAATTCGCAAATTATCTAAAAGAGGTTCCAAATAGACATCTATATTATTTCCAGGTTGTTTAGGGCCGGAAATTAACAACGACAACATCATATACTTTATTTTCATGCACACATATGGAGGTAAGTTATATATTGCCAACACTACTAGCCAAGTACTATGTTGGGTACTCATGTTTCCATGTGGGTTCATTCCATCAGTGGACAGCGCTAGACGTAAGTTTCTAGGTTCAATGCCGAACTCGGGATACTTAGCGTCGAACGATTTCCAATGCATACCATCTGTCGGGTGTCTTAGCTTCCCATAATTTATTCTTCCAGTTTCATGCCAAGTTAACATTTTTGAATCATTGCTATTCGCAAACATCCTTATGAGTCTTGGTATCACTGGAAAATACCATAACACCTTACCCGGGATTCCTTCCTTATCCTTATAACGCCACACAAAACAAACCGGACAATTGGTTAAGTTTTGATATAACTTTCGATACAATACGCAGTCATTTGGACATGCATGTATTTTCTCATATTTCATACCCACCCCTCTAATTAGTTTTTTAGCCTCATATGTCTTAACGGGAAGAACATTACCATCTGGAAGCATGTCGTTTATCAAGGCTAATAAACTAGTGAAACACGTATCACTAACCCCATTTGCCCCCTTGATATTATACAACTTCACCACAGCCGACATCTTTGTGTACTTACAACTAGGGTACAGAGGCGCTTCAGACTCACACAACCTCTCATACATGTTGTCAAGGTCATCCAAATTAATGTTGTTATCTTCAAAAGCATTTGATTCATCATCTTTTTCTTCATTATCTGTAGACCCAACATTCAACTCGTCTGCTTCCAACTCAACATACTCGGCAAACTCGGGATCATCAGTTATCCTTTCGTATACCTCAAGATCATCTTCTTCAAAGTTATTCTCTTCCTCTAATGATTCCCCATGAAAAAACCAACGGGTATAGGATCGACTAAAACTATACTTTCTAGGTGAATTTTAACGTCCGGAATAGCCATATACCTAATATTACCACATCTTTCACAAGGGCATGGAATACTAGAAGAACCATTCAAATTGTTCGCAACGACTTCATAAAATTCAGCTAAACCATCCTTATAGTTTGGGTCACTCATATTCGCATCATTCATCCAAGTTCGAGTCATTTATCTACATTCGTAGTATATATAGTAAGCCAAGTAATTCAGAAAATCCAACTAATTAAAACTAATTCAATAATAAGCCAACTAATTCAGAAAATGCAATGTATAAGGAAACTAATTCACAAATAAACAAAATTCAGGAAATCAATAAAGCAAAATTATTAGAATACCTGATTAATAAAAAATAGCAGACGGAGATGATGACAAAGAGACAGATGTGGGAGTATGTCTTAGTGTTTGTGGTTTTGTGTTGCAGTATAATCGCTTTGTGTTTGTGTTTTTGTGTTGCAGTACAGTATTATTAGTGTTGTGTGTTTTTTTCATCTTTATTAACAAATATTGACAACGGTTACTATTCATAGTAAACTGTTGTTATTAGTTTATATATTTACAACGGTTAACAAAGTTCTAACCGTTGTTACAACTATCAACAACGAACAACAAAATCATATCCGTTGTTATTAATTTACGCCAAATTTTGCGCCAAATTAATAACACATTATAACAACGGGTTTGTCGTGCCCGTTGTTATTACTTTTCCTTATTTTGCGCCAAATTAATAGCAACGGATATAGATTAAACTGTTGTTATTAGTTTATTTATTTACAACGGTTATTTTAGTTCACCCCGTTGTTATAACTAATAACAACGTTCGAAAAATTAGTACCGTTGTTATTAGGTTTAATAAAATTCCGCGGAAAAATAATTATCCATTCCACAACGGTTTTTCTTAATTTTTGTGAGTATGCGTTGTTGATGGGGCGTTGTTATTGCATGAATTTGTAGTAGTGCTGGCTTCTTCAGGATGACTGGCTACTTGTGGGCTGTATTTCATGATCTTCCAGGGACAATTAGGAGAACTTATCCTGGACTTTTTAGTAGCTAAGGACCTCAACTTGATGGATTGTAAATTATTTGTGTGTTTAATTTACTCTATAGGATTGTAAATTATTTTTTATTAAGAGAAACTATTGACAACGGTTATACTAAAAACCACCGTTGTTATCGAGTAATGACAACGGTTAAAGGACTCCCGTTGTTATATATTTTCACCAAAATGCGCCAAAAGGAAAAATCTAATAAACACTATGACAACGGTTTCTTTAGGATGACCCGTTGTTGAAAGTAATAACAACGGTGGTATTATAAATAACCGTTTTTATAGATTATGTGTTTTTTTTAAAATTTTTAAGATACGCGCGCGCGGTATTAAAATTTGAGGCACGAAAATAAATTCATTAATTACGTTTAATTTATTTAACTTTGCTCTAAATTTAATTAATTTATTTAATTTTATAATATATATATATAGGTATAGTACATCATAATTGTTATGTTATTTAAAGATTTGTATATTATAGGCGTAAGTTACGTTTAATTATTAGCTCGGATCGGGTTTGGCCTGGGAATCAATTCCGATCGGGTTAGATTCGGCGGGTTTGTAATTAATAACTTTATCGATCGGGTTATTATATATTATTAGTTTGGGTCGGGGAGCGAGGGTCCTTTCGGCTTTCGTGTCTGTTTCGGGAATGTTTATAATTGGGCGGGTCGTCGATAATTTCCGGGTCAAGCGGATGTGGTATATATATCGAGTCTAGTGATTCTCGAATCGGGTCATTTTCTTTTTAATTAAGGTACTGGTTATTATAATCATGCATCACTAGCTAACCTGAAACTGATCGGGTGGCCAGTTACGGATCGGGCAATCCACTATCTAGAGCTAGTAGCTACTTCGGGTCGATCGCTTTTAGGTCAGGGGCACGTGTCATTAACCTCGTACTACTTTTCAATAATATTGATGATAATATTGATGATATATAATAATTAATGATGACTTCCGGATCATTAACCTCGTACTACTTTGCAATAATAATAGATTCATCAATGCACATGCAAGTATTATATATACACGTCAATGTTTCCCAAATTAAATAATGGGGTCGATCGACTTCGTTCAAGTACGCTAAAAGGGACGGATATTGATGCATATATATGCTCAAATTAAAAGGGACGGTTTTTTGCTTTTTACCACTTATAATATATTATTGGGTTCAAAAGTTTACAACTTATCACCTATTTAGTCCGATCTTTATAATCAAATAACTAACCACTTAAAATTGAAGAAACCGGCCCCTTACAATAATCCACAGCTATTTTCCATTAATTAATTATCTTTACGGTTTTTGTTATTTATCGTCTCGCTTAATTACGTTTTATCAACAAATGGTTATTTTCATATATTGACGGCCATCAAAACTACCCCACATTTATCACTAATTATTACTTATCACCACACCCCACATTATTTATCACTTATTATACTTATTACGTTTTATCAACAAATAAATGGTTACTAGGCCATATTCCGATCGGGTTAGATTCGTAGGGTATGTAACTTTACCGGGTTAGTTTGGGTCAGGGAGCGAGCAAGGGCCGGGTCCTTTCGGCTTTCGTGTCTATTTCAGGAATGTTAATTGTCGTCGATCATTTTTCAGGTCAAGCGGATGAGGTTATATATCGAGTCGGGCCGTTTTTGCATCACTAACCTGAAACTGTCCGACCCAAAATTAATTAGCTAGTATCGGGTTATTTAATTTAATTCGATAGAAATCTTTATTTATTATCCGCGTGATTATTAAGTATCATTTTCGGGTCGGATCACTTTTAATTAATTAGATCAAACTAATGTAATACAAAGTGTAATAGTAATAATATATATATATATATATATATATATATATATATATATTATTAGTATACGTGCGTTACTTCAAAATAACCCTAAACCCTAAATCCTAAACCCTAAATCCTAAACCCTAAACCCTAAACCCTAAAACCTTAAACCCTTTTATATATAGTAGATTATCGCTATTGATCAAACATCAAAATATTGAACATCAACGGAATTAATCATATCAATTCAAACACTTTAAACAACATTCTTTCTCATTGATTTCATTAGGAATAACCTAGATTTTATATTAAATTACATTACATTCATCCGACATCAAATAAATAAAGATGTTAAATAATCCAGAACAATTCCGGTTAAGAGTAAAAAGCTTTTCTCACACTGCCACCAACAATCCGGAACAATTTTGATGATACTGATGACTTCCGGATCATTAACCTCGTATTTTTCAATAACAGATTCAATGCATGCAAGTACACGTCTTGTATGTGGAGATAAGGTAGGACGGGTACAAATCAACATATCTCTTGCGGCATCCAACCTGCGAGTATCAGGCCGACGTGGGTAGCCAGAGGACGATGATGATGACGACGCTTGGTTGACAAGTCGGAATGCTTCAAGCCTCTTAATCCAATAAACCCTTCAATGTTCAATAGATCCTTTAATCAATGGGTGATGATCACCGGGAACTACGGCAAGAGCCTCCTCCTCATCTGCAATCAATTTTGTAAGGGTCGTCTCATCGTTGGGAAGGTTAACTGCTGCCAGTGATGATATTAATTTTAGGGTAGTTATGTAATATTTAAAGGAGGGGTTTTGAGGCTGTATTTATAGAGGGGTTATGCTGCCATTGATGATGTTCAATGGATGCTTTAATCAATGTTGGTTCTGCTGTTTTTTATTCACGGGTTTAGACTGCAATATCTTTTAATTAAAAATAATAATATTGAGCAATAACAACGGGTATTGGTTAAAAACCCGTTGTTATTACTTTCCACAACGGTTTTCGTGACCACAACCATTGTGATAGAGTAATGACATCGGTTCATCATAGCCGTTGTGATAGAGAAATAACAACGGTTATGGGTTAAAAACCCGTTGTTATTACTAACCACAACGGGCCTTTGTTTATAACCGTTGTGGACAGTTACTGCATATTGCAGTAAGTGCATTGACTACATAAGAAATGTAACGTACTGCATATTCACACATTTACTCAATCAATAACGTACTGCATGCATGTGAATGTATAGTCGTTTTGGGATTTGTAAATGCATGTGAATCAATGCCTTCATGTGAACCAATGCATGCATGTGAATAAATAACTCCAATAAATAACTCTCTATAAATACAGCCTCAATACAAGCAGGTTATCAACCACATACAAAATTCCACACTCTAATCAATAACATATTTGCTAAACCATACAAAATTTCCCAGCCTCAATACTAACATCAACCATACAAAATGTCGGGAACTTTTACTAAACCATATGCTTGCATCATGAAAGAAATGCCTTCTCATATTGAGGGTGACTACGTTGTGTGTAAAAGTTACAAAAAACTCCGTGATACGCTTATTCGAAATGGCTACTTAATCAGGAAGATGTGGCCAAATTATCATCGCAGGTACTTTACAGGGGAACTCGTTTTTGAGTTTGGGATGTCGGATGCTCATCGTGCGTCCGCATTCAAACTGGCAAGAATGTTTGACAAGGCCGGGCATGTGCGAAAAGATTTTATTGAGAGCACGGACC
>JAIUZE010003042.1:0-10853 GCA_022085475.1 Heliosperma pusillum | reverse complement strand
TTTTATTTCTCTTCCTTTAATCTTATTTAGTTTAGTTTAAAACCATTTCAAAACCCCCCAGATTGTTACTAGCAGATTTAGATTTTAGTTAGTTAGTTTCCTCCCTGTGGAGATCGACCCTACTTACGTTATCTTCTTAGTTAGTAGACTTAGGTTTTATTTTTGGTGTATAACGACCACATCAGTAATCATAGGAATTGTGTTGTTGATGATAGTTGTTGTTAGTTGATAATTGATAATGAGAATTGACTATTGATGATGCTAGTTGATATTTGTTGTATGATGTTTGAGATGAAAAGATGATTTTAGTGTTACGTAATAATTTTGGTGTTATATAGGTCTCAGCCGGCCGACCGGCTGAGACACATCCCATATTGCCCTCATTTTCTCAAGTGACATTGGTCCCAGCCGGGTAGCCGGCAGCCGGTCCCTTTGCCCGGCTGGGACACGCTGCATTTTCACTTGTTTTCAAATGATACATTGGTGCCAGCTGGGTAGCCGGCAGCCGGTCCCCTTGACCGGCTGGCACACGCTGACTTTCTCTTTACTTTTCTTTCTTATGTTTTCATTATTAATAGTTCGCATGATTCGTTTATCGTATAAATTTACGTAACGACTTTAAATATTCATGTTTAGAATATATGATATTCCTTTCGCTTGTATCGCAAATTTTGTGACGGGTTTTGATATGTCCCACTTTGAGTCGGTTTTACATATGTTATGGTTTGAGCACTAATTGTTATGTGCTATGTACTCTCATTCCTCCAGCTACCTCTTCGTTCGTAAGGCTGGAATGTCGGAACGAGGAATGTATCCTTACTGCTTAATTGCATGTGTTAGTGGGCATATGACGATGTTGTTGGGAGGCGAACGCTTTGCGGTGATCGACCTGGCCGTCAAATGTTGTATACTTGCGAGGTGGTGTCATTGCATGTAGCGAACTGCTTGTTATGATGCTTGTGCTCTATTCCGCCTCTTTCGTGAAGGTTTACTGAATTTGGGGTACTCGGCTTCTATGGTTGACCGAGTCTTGGATGCGAAATGTTTATCGCATGTCGAATCGGAAAATGTGATTCCGAGAGTCTGGCCAGGTTTAGACTAGGACCGTATTATGATCGTCGTTCTACTAGGAGGAAATTAGTCTACATATACGAAATGATGAATCGTGTATGCGTTCAGGGAAATGCTTATCCCGTGGATGCGATTTTAATCATACTTGCCATGTACACGGTGCTAGTGCGTGTCATTTACCGTGAGAGATGTTGTCAACGTATTTGTACGTTTGGATGGATGATTATATCATTGATTATTCGTGATCTTTGGATGACTTGGCATGGTTTGTTTGTCGAGTCTCAATCTTATCAAACTTATGCCGCTAACGGTGAGATGCAAGCCCTAGTGAGTGTATGGTTGCCTAAGAGTGTCTTCCCGAGTCTATCTATAATATGATGGTTACGGTTTTGTACTTCATGTGATCTTATCTTTATATATTGAATTGCCTATTTATCCTTTTCGTAATTCACATGTATATTTATATATGCATGCTTCTACTTTCGTATTTCCGTTTAAGTATGTTATTTGTGATATGGCTGGGAGAACCCTGAGTTACTCCCTACTGACTGTGGCGTTCATGTTTTTTATGGATGAACAGGTTGCTTGATTGGATGGATTTTGCTTGTTGTATTTTGGGTTCGGGTGTGAGCTAGCGGGCGTTGGCCTTGACGATTCACCCCTAGACGATGTTTAGCTAGTTGCTAATAACTTTGATATTTGATAACATTTTGAGAGACTACGTCTCTTGTAGTATTTTATACTTTGCTTTGTGATTATTGACATTCCTCGTATTTTTCTATTTGCATGTAAAAAGGTTTTAAAAATACCATATCTTCCGCTATATAAATCACATGCTTGTTATGTTCTATTTCCGCATTCGCGTGGGTTGTCACAATTTCAATGGGGATTGAAATATGTACCTGAATTGCTGGGGATTAAGAGATATGAAATTATTTCTAGCGGATCAACTTTTCCAAATATTTGATAATCGCATTCATTGTTAGAGTTTCATTAAAAACTCCTTATTTAATTTAACTAAATTTTAACACTTTGTTTATCTGAATTGGTTGAAAGAAACGTTGAACCCAATTCAAGTGAATATGATGAACTCACTGTTTTGTCTCTAGTCACTCATTTGAGGTGACGTCTCGAAGTGACTAGATTTTAAGTCGATCGATGGTTGGTTCAACACCATGTGGTCATGGAGATGACTGGTCGTTTACATAGACACACTGCTGTGACACTCTGTTGGGCAGTGACCATAATAGAGTCCCTTATCAAAATTGTTGAAGCCTGGTCGTGGCGGAGATTTCTATTTATAAAACTTGTTTAAAATGTTTACAAGTATATTTAAAATGATAAATGTTGACATTTCCTTTATGTCTTTAAAATTTGTAGTCATAATTGTTTAATCGCAATGGCAAATGCTAAATCATCCACCACCACCTATGCTCCAATTCTCACGAATGTCTCATGGCTTCGATCCTTTATGGATCGATGCAAGTTAGAAAAGAAAGGCGCTAATTTTGCCGATTGGGGTGTGCAACTCTGCTTGGCCACGGCGGGTGACGATAGGTTTCGTTACCTTACCAAGGCCTCTCCCACCGCACCTAATGAAAGGTCAACCGCCATGCAAGGCGAGCCTATGCGGCTAGTCACAAAGAGTCCGCCGCAATAAAAAAACGTTTTGATCTTCTCGTTGGAGGCCGATCTCCAAGGGAGTGCCATAAGATGAGCATGGCCCATGAGATCTATGCCAAGCTTGTGACCATGTTTTTCACAAGCTCCTAAGATCTTACTATAAGACGGCTTCCACATTATTCAACATGAACCTAAAAGAGGACCAAAAGTTAGCCCTCATGTACTCAAATTAGTTGAGCATGTTGAGACTCTACAATTGCAAGGGGTGACCATTCCCGAACAACTCGTAATTGACCGTGTACTACATTCCTTGGGGAGGATCAAGGCATATGTGCAGTTTAGGGTAAACTACAATATGCAAAATATGCAAACCTCTCTTCACGACTTGCACAAAATGATTGTGCAAGCAGAGAGAGACATGGGGCTAAACGTTAGCACCACCAAGGATGTACTTCACATCAATAACAAAAGCAAGGGGAAATTCAAAAGGGGTGCAAGCAAGGGAAAGAAGCCCTCCACCTACAAAGTCAAAGGAAAAGCTATTGAGAATAGCTCACCCAAACCTAAGAAAGGTGCCTCTACCGAGGACAAGTGCCATTATTGTAATGGAATAGGGCATTGGAAGGGAAATTGCACTAAATATCTAGGAGATATCAAAACTGGAAAGATGTTTCAGTTGGTAATTTATACTTATCGTTTATGTTATGATCTCAACTTTGGTATATAGATACGAGTTGTGATTCTTACCCTATTTAATTGTAATTAGGGCATCCTAGCAAGGATAAAGGCAAGGACAAGCAAGCCTAAGAAGGCTCTTCAATAGAAGCTAAGGTAGCTACCCATGATTGAAGACCTATGGAAGCTTGGTCTCATTTTGAATTATCAAAATTTTGGGATGTATTTTGAGATATTGTTTTTTAGAACTTTTATAATTTCCTTGTTTGACATGGAAATTTGTTCAATTCCTTTTATTGACATTGGTTGTAATTGGAGTTAGTGACTTGGTTCTCAACCCAAGTCATTCGGTTTGTTGAAACCTTTAGTTCTAAAAACTTGTCATCATACTATACTTGCACAAATAACGTAAATTATATCGACTCAAATTGATCATGTAAATATTATGATGATAGGATCGTTATAATAAAATACTAAGAATTCGATTCTCACTTTGAAAGATCAATTGCTAAGTTAAAATTGAGTTATTGAACTCAAAGTAGGGAGTCTACCAAACCAATTGGCATCACCACTTATAAAGAAAGTAAATGACATGAATATGAGTTCACCTCTTTAGCTCTTATAGAACTAGTCTATGGTGAAGCTAAGATTCGATGTCTTTACAAAGAAGTCTTTAGTAGATCACTTAAGGTCATGTTGTGATACTTCTACCTCCCTTACGAGTATGAGTACAAAATTGTTTGTGGCTCATAAGGCTATCTTTGAAGAAAATAGTTGTATTTTTCTAAAGATAGAGTGGGAGAAAATAAGCCACAAAGAAAACCTAGTTAGGAACTAGTGAGGAAACCAAAAGAAAATGTTCTTAGGTTGGACTCAAGACTAGTGAGGAGACCAAAAGAAAGCGTTCTTAGGTGAATCCTTAGACTAGTGACGAGACCAAAAGAAATTGTTCTAGATATAATAAGATTATGATCTATGAAGTGGAAGTACCTAGAAATTTTGAATTTCGATTTTCTAAAAGAGACTTATGAAACTATATGGAATCTATGCAAAGAAAATGTTTTATTTGGAGTTGTCTAATTGTAGTTGCATGGATAGACATGTAGATGTCTACAAAAGCCAAGTTAAAGCTTAACTAAGCTTAGATACAAATCATCAATGAAATACCTCATAATAAGTGTGTACAAGATACACATCAAAACCACATGTCCAAATAGGGATTTGGAATAGGATGTCTACATGACACAAGCCTAATGTATGTATCTACCTAGAGGTTATGATGATCTTTTCTATTATAAGATGTAAGAAGGGTTTCACTCGAATTGCCGAAAAGTCATGTATAGACATGAAATTCAGTGGGAGTTAAAGTCATGTATGGACATGAAGTTAAGTGGGAGTTAAAGTTATCATGTAAAGACATGAAGTTCAGTGGGAGAAATTGTTTTCCACATGAATGACGTTTCATTCGTTAAGAGTAACGTATTCGTATTACCTTTTTGAAAGGAGTGGTTGGATTTTAATGTTGGATGACAGAGGGCAACATGTATACTAAAATCAAAATCTATTGTGGAATAGAAGATTTTAGCTTGGCATTTAAAAGGTATCTTATATCGATAAGATCCTTAATATATTCAACAAGTTAAATAGGTTGTTTATGTTGATAAAAGTGGGATCACTATGAAAGGGTCATAGTCATCCACTGAACCTAAGAATTGTTGATCACATGATACCAATCATGTATGCCATTACATGCACATACCTAAATGAATTGTATGTTGGGAGCATGACAAGCCTAAAACAAAACAATCAACATGAAAGTCATTGGATAGCCTACGAGAACATCCGTAGAGTTCTCAAGGAGGACTAGGGATTCATCTTGTGTTTGGTAGAGAAATTTTGGTAATGTGGTAAAAGTTACACAAACCCAAATTTCCAAACTTATAAAGATTTATTCAAATCCTAGGCGTACCTTTGTTATAAAAGAAGCGAATAACAAAAGGGATGATTGAAGAGTCAATCATTATAAATTCTAAAAATAGAGACGTAGTACATTATGATGACGATAAGGAGGCTAACAAGGAGCTAATGGTAGATCCTTTCACCTAAATACCTATCAGTTATCATGATAACGAGTGGGAGCTTCTTTCAAGTTAAAGAGCCCAACACTATTTAGAGATCTAGATATGTACGTAGATGAATTCATGTTATTAGGAATAACGTTGGATGGAAGGAAAAAGCAATTCACAAGGTTGGAATAAATGAATATATGAAATATTCACTACCCAAGCCTTTATTGCATTTAATAAGATCGTCAAGAATTGTCATGGACGAAATAAACTTTAGATTATATGATATGAAACAATAACATTGTGTTGACTGTATTAATATAGCAGTGGCCCCTAGTTGCTTATATGAGGTGACATCTCCAAGTGACTAGAGTGTGATGCGATTGATGGCAAGTTCAAGTGCCATAGGGTCATAAGGGATGACCAATCGATCACATAGACAGACTGTAAGGGACAATCTGTCGGGAAGTGACCGCTTATAGAATTCTGGCAATTCTTGTAGCCTGGTCGTGGCAAGAGCTACTAGTATTCTTTTTTAGTCAATTCTTTGACTAAAGACTGTTCGCCTAAGGTGGCACAGTTTCAGAGTGACTTTGATTTATTCTCTACGACCTTCGTAACTGGGGTCAAATGGGCATATTTTGGGTCATGATGAGCTGTGGCTATTCGAAGGGAATAGTGCGATAGGAATTGTCCACCCCTTGTCAGGGTTGTTTTTAAATCTCAAGGCCACTCGAGGAGGAGTAAGCTGAAAATGCGTGGCCACGCTCGGAAAGTATCTATGGTAGATAATTCCGGTCAGACAGTTACTCTCCAGATCGAGGAAACCACTCTTGATATGATCAAATGCAAGTACGACCTGCAAGACACCTTGCATTGAGTGGGAGATATGTAATAGGACAAGAGAATTGGTGACGCACACTTGTCTCGGACAAGTGGGAGATTGTTGGAGTAAGTGTCCTCAACAATAGTGCGATCCCATAATTAAATCTCAATAATAAGAATACAAAAGGGATGATGAATATTATAGTCAACTGGTCAACATAAATCGGTAATGATTGGCTCAATTGAGTTTGACGTTACTGTCGTATGACAGTGGTGATCAGTTGATCCCTTGAGGTCACACCTAAAGGACAATCCCCTAATCTTATACATTAATTAATTGTATAGTGATACAGATTAATTAATCCCTTAAATTGAACCAAGTTTAAATTGTAAGTGAGAAATATATCTTATTGTAATATGATTAAATAAGATTCATTTTAGTAATTAATTGTTATATTACTAAGAATGCATTATGTTTATGAAACATTTGAGATAAGCAAAATTGGTTGATTATAATTACAAATTGTTGTAGATTATATTAACCAAATATGAGATGACCCATTTTATTTACATGTAATTAGAAAATGTGACTTAAAATGTTAAGTCTAGTTTATTTGTTATGAAATTGCATTTAAATTGGTTAAATGTACATTTATAAGCAAAATTACATGTTACATGTCACATGTCACACTTGTGACAAATGACAAAATGCAAAAATAAAATGGACACCCATTTTATATGGGTGCACCGGTTTTGTGAGCTAGATGGGTAGGTTTTAGGTTGTAATTTTATTCTAATTAAGAATTAGAACAAATCATTATTACAATAACCCCATCTTGCATTGTTAAGAACAATGTGAAAATGACAACACCCCATCCATGTGGGGTGTGTTTGACCGGCTCACATAAGCCACAAGAGGGCTTGTTTTTCCCTCTTATTATATACTACAACATCTCATAGTTTGCATGCATGTTTTATCTCTCTAAAACCTCTTCATTCTCACAATAAACTTAAGAAGTTCATATAATACTTTGAGTTCATACATTCTAATAAGTTTACTAGAATAGTAAGAGAGTTATTAGAATTATTTAAGGGAGGCTATATTATACTAGTGTAGTATTTTATATAGTGATAAAGGGTTGTCTTGGGTGCTACTAATAGGAGTGTTCTTATACTAAGAACTTGGAATTCATCCTCATATTTATAGCTCAAGAACAATATTTGAAAGGAGTTCAAATATTGTGCCCATATTACATCATAATCAATGTAAGAAATTGTTCTTTCCTTATCTTTTATTATGCATGCATAAGGTCCATATAGTTTAAGAGTAAACTATTAATAATATGATATTAGAAATGTCTAATATCGAGTTTAAGAAACCAACAAGTGGTATCAAAGCTTTGGTTGTTGCATGCATAATCGATTTATAGTTTTTTCGAGTTAATGTAACTTAAAGAAAACTAGTAATTTGTGTTTTATAAGATAAAATCACAAAGTTATTTGCATGTCAATATATTCTGGTCCTAATATGATTTTAGGTCATTTTGATGAATTATGGAAATTTATAGTGCTCAAATATGATTTTTAGTATTTTTATTACATTTTAATGAGTAAAATGATGTTTAAAATGCTAAAAATAGTTAGACTTATCTTCTGACCTTGAAATATTTACTCAATATCACACATGAGTTTTACTTACTATATGTAAAATTTCGTGTGAATTGGATTTATTTCGTATTATTTATGATTTTTATATGATAAAATGGAATAAATAAAGGTCATATGGATTAAAATACTTCCGCTTTGAATCTGACCATGAAATTTTAGTATGTTGTCTGATGCATGTTTTCCTGTCAGACTGGAAAATATAAGACTGATGTGATTTGTCTAGCATGATTTATGAATTTTTAATGTAAAAATGGCATAAATAGTGACTTATTTAGCAAATATAGCTAAATTAAATTTCATGACAAGAGAAAATTGTTCCTGGTTTCATAAATGTCCCACATTTCAGATCTAAAGTTGAAAATATAATATGATTAATTTTTGCATGCTTTATGTATTTTATTTGATAAAACCGATAAAGCGCAACTATTTTTCTCAAAAACCGATTCGAAATTTTTAACCATGATTTTTGACATTTTGAGTGTCATGGAAATATTCCAGAATGTTCAGGAATTTGAAATTCAAAATTTGAAAATATTGTAATTAAATTTAAATTTATTTGATTAAAATATGATTTTAAAAGTCTAATTATGAGCAATTAAATAACAAGTTGAATTATTGTCATAATTAAGTAATGACTAATATTTGAGGCCTAAATCAGTTGGGATAATTAACTTGGACTTAAATATGATTTAAGCATTGTTTTGTGATTTTAAAGTGTTATTATCACGCATTTCCGTAAAACCGGGTTATATTCGATATAAACCGTTAAATAGAGCGATTTGGCATTTAACATGAGCATGTTTTATACATATTATAATGCTGCATTTTTATTTATGAATGTCATATTTTGGTTTATGTAATTTGGAATTATGTATTTTTCCTTGTATGACCTTAGTTTTAATCGATATTACCCGGAATGTAAGGGAATATTGATTCGGTTGTACTTTAATGTGATCTCGTATCACTTTTATTGTATGATTTTACTTTACAAATGTATAATAGTAAATTATTGTAATTTTATTATATATTTTGTAACTAATTGTAAAACCGGAGTTTCCCAAAGACGGTGCCATTCGGAAAGGAGTTCCGAGAGAGTCGGTCACTTTGGGAGGCGTTCTTATGAAGTTCAAGGGACCAAAGGAGTTTGTTTCCGAATGTGTAATAGAATATATGATTTTCTATTCTAGGAAAGGCCATACTAGGAGTTTTATTTTTATGCTTGAATTTTATTTAATATGTTTGCATGCATTGCCAAATCGCCATAACATGACATGCATATTAGAATTATTTAAGGGAGACTATATTATACTAGTGTAGTATTTTATATAGTGATAAAGGGTTGTCTTGGGTGCTACTAATAGGAGTGTTCTTATACTAAGAACTTGGAATTCATCCTCATATTCATAGCTTAAGAACAATATTTGAAAGGAGTTCAAATATTGTGCTCATATTACATCATAATCAATGTAAGAAATTGTTCTTTCCTAATCTTTTATTATGCATGCATAAGGTCCATATAGTTTAAGAGTAAACTATTAATAATATGATATTAGAAATGTAACACCCTCAAATTTGCGGAAAGAAAAAAAAATAATTTAAATACATAAAAGATGATAATATATAACAAGGGTGTCATAAATAAAAAGGTTCATTACAAAACGGAAATAATATTATACAAAAGAGATATACAAGACGGGAGACATATCTCCCGTATAAATACGGAAATAAAAGAGTGTATAATAATATACAATCTAAGAACCGAATATAGGTCCAAGGTAAATACTTCGCTCGCTAGCTCGTCAATGTACCCCAAAATATGCATTCACCACCCTGTCGACCGCATTAATAGTAACACACGGACGCCACAGTCCCAGGGGGGAGTAACTCCGAGTTCTCCAGCCCGAAACATGTCTGAGTTTATTAAACATGAATAAACATAAAAGCAATGGATATTGAAAATACAACAACTTACCATATCACACGCATATGATTTTCATGTTATGAACAATATTAAACCTTCCACATATAACCTATCCATCTGAAAGCTATCATGTGAATCCCGATTAATAAAAACTATACACCCGGATGGTAGGGAAGCGCTTGTATTGCTGGCTCAGCGAGTACCAGGTAACATGGCATGATACAACTCAAAACCTACATCACCACGTAATCATCTGAGAATCATGTTAACAATCGGGGACATCCAAACTCTATCAATCTTAGCGGCTTGCCATTCTCACCTTCTAAAAACTCTAGAACATGACAAACATGAAAGACAAATACTTCTACAAACAGGCATAAGTTTTAGGACAGAATAGTCGATTCTTGTAATCGAGGGGCATATACCACAAGGTAGGAAAAAAACATCCTAGTCCTAGCACTGAATTCGAAGACGTAGCGACATAAAGCTATCCATGTCCCCGGTTCCCATGACATAGAACCGTCCTATGAGAATCTAACTAGGCGACCCCTAGAAGAGATGGCTAGTACTGACGCTGGCTCAGTACCAAATACGGATCAGGCCGCATGCCCCAACTTGGAGATCCACCAAGCCGGGACACAAAAGCTATTAACCATGAACTATATACTCGTTAAAGATAGTAAGGCCTATCAATGTCATGGTCCAAGATACTAATTTAGAATTAGAATGGTCAAGACGCCATATACTCATAATTCTCTATGGGTACTTAGTCAACACGACATATATCATACAATCAAACAGTCACGGAAAACTTCCTATCATGTGACTAATTTCATATAAATCATATTCAAATATCATATCGCCTCATATCTACTAAGGCTCATTCATTCATTCATTTAAATAAAACCTTACCTGAAGACAAATCCCCGACCCGAGTCTCGCGACGGGTCATCAGTCAAAACGGGGCTGACTAGATCTTAGTTTGACCAAACCCGTTTGGTCAA
>JAIUZE010003036.1:0-119027 GCA_022085475.1 Heliosperma pusillum | reverse complement strand
GATGATTCTATGAATCTTAGAAGGTGAGATGCAAGCCGGCTAAGGTTGATAGAGTTGGATTACCGCTTGTTAACTGATTCACATGATACGTGTTGATTAGGGTTTGAGTGTATCACGGCCATGTTTCTGAGAGGAACCTCTGAGCTAGCATACCAGCTTCCCTACCTCGAGTTATAGTTTATTATCGGTTTCACATGATAGCTTTCACATGCTAGGTTATTTGTTAGTTATCTGTTTCATACCATGAAAAGCATATCATATATGTAAAAGTTTTGTATTGTCCATATACATCGCTTTTATGTTATTCAATTTTTATTACCTTGACATTTCGTGGGCTGGGAGGACTCGGAGTTTACTCCCACTGACTGTGGCTTCCGTGTTTATATTTAATGCGGTCGAACAGGTGGTGATGCATACTTGGGGTACATTGACGAGCTAGCGAGCGAAGTATTTACCTTGGACCTATTTTCGGTTCTTTAGGATTGTATAATATTATACACTCTTTCTATTTTCGTTTTATACGGGAGATATGTCTCTCGTCTCGTATAATTCTTATGTATAATATTATTTTCCTTTTGTTATGAACCTTTTTATTTATGACACCCTTGTTTATTTATTTAAATTATTTTTTTTCTTTCCGCAAATTTGAGGGTGTCACAGTTGGTATCAGAGCTATTTTGCTCCCGACGCACGTTTGTGTACCCTTGTATAAATAACTTGACCTTAATAAATAATAAACTTGTGAGATATAAGGGTAAGGATGGGTAAATTAGGATTTATGTTGTAGTCTAGTTGTTTATGCTAATTGTTAGGAGTAACTTAATTTTGTTTTGTTTCTTATGAAGACGGTTGGACCGCGTGTAGAAGAGATCGTTGTACTGCCAACCAGGTCCCTCCTCATAAAGAAGACAATTGCCAAGGAGGCTATGCTTGGGTGGCTAGCCAAATTGCTAGGAGCAATATTACGCCTTATGGTGGAATATGTGTTACCTAGAAGGAGTATCCTCTACCGCAGATTTGAAGATTTATAAGCTTAATGGAAGTGAATTCCTTCTTCATCTTGAATTCTCTCGTCCTTATAGTATTATGCCCTTTTCCTTCCATCTAGGTTCTTCTTTCTCTTCCAACTATTTGCCTCTTAGAAATTACTCTAGATAGTTCCTCCATCTTACCATTGGTATCCTTACCTCCCTCTTGTAACATTTTTATGGATGTCATAACCATCGGTTTGTGGTATATTATACTTAGTCGGAAGATCTTTGAATCTTGTGGAATATTAGTATTTGTTAGAATGAACTTGTGATTTGAGGAAAATGGTATAGATTTAATTTCACCCTATGGTGGTGAGAGTGGGTATCCTTGAGGAAAGTGTGGTAAGGTTTGTTTAATGATTTTAATGCTTGAAGCTTGTCATTACTTGTGTGTAAATAGTTCATGATATTCGAAGGTGTAAAGTCGAATGAGTTGGCTATTACTTCTTAACTCATTGGTAATTTAGTCTTTTGGAATTAGAAGTTTAGTATGGGTTGGAAGACCATGCTTATGATATGTCTATTTTGGAGTAAATAAGAAGTTTCGAATATGGTACCTAACCACCCTATTAAGCTAGTTCCGTGTTTAGATGATTATAAGGATTTGAGGATAAACTTAGGAGGAAAGTCTCTTAGCGGTTTTAGACTATGAAAGCTTGAAGTTGCAATATCATTTCTTTTGAGGTTCGAATTAAGCATAATGGTGGTTGGTTGTTGTGGTTAAGGATTTTAGTGGTTCTTTAAAGGTTACTTGGAAAAATAGTTGTTTTAAATGTTGGACCCTAACGGGAATAATTACTTTGTGAAATTAGGATAGGATGAACAACTTGGGGAATATTGTCATAAGCGAAAACCGATGTATTGAGTGTTTGAAGGAGCTAAATAAATTGATTTACGGTTGCATTGCCCTATGATTGGCAAAAGTTAAGTGAAATGATATTGGGTGACTAATCTCTTTTGAGGAGTTGTGTTTTAACTTTTGAAGGTGAGAAAGTTAATTGTTAATAACTTAAGATAATGAATTTTGGAATAAATTGGATCAAAGGATTTCATAGTAAGTCTTCTTTACTTTGGGGTTGTTAGCGGCATTGTTTCCCAAATTATAAATATTTGGATGGTGGTTTTCAATAAGAGTTTTAATGGAGCTAAGAAGATTAGAGTTCGTAATGAATCTTTCATGGGCGGTTAGTTATGGAGTTTACCGTACCGATGGACCTTAGAAGATTCTGATTGAAATTGAATAATTGGGAGTTTTTACTCAATGTGTCATGCTTATGAAATATTTTTGGTAGGAATCTGATGATCGACATTCGAATTGTCATAGATGGATGATAGTTTTGTGATTCATTCCTCTCTTTTCTCTCTTTCTTTTCGATTTATTCTTTCGAATATTTCGTTTCTTCTATCAATTATCATTTCGTATCGATAGGTTATTAAAAGCTTTAGTTAGAAATTTTAGGTATAGATAGTAGTGTTATTACTTTTACTATAGAATTTTTGAACTAAAAGCTTTTGGAAATTTTTGATGATTTCAAGTATTTTACCGTCAAGGAGTGTTGAGACTCGTTATTGGAGACGTTCGATGACTAGTTTTCTCATTTATTGATGCGAAAATGTATCTTTAAAAGTCTTTGACTTGGGACATCGATGTTCTTAACTGCAGATGAGAATCTTCCGCCCCATGAATAAGACCCTATATTTTTATTATCAGTATATTTTTAACAGTTTTGAAATAGACCTACGTATATGTTACTTTCCTTCTTCTAAGTTTCGAGGACGAAACTTTTTAAAAGGAGGGGTGATTGTAACAACCCGAAAAGTACCCAATTTTTCTAGTAAAAATATTTACTAACACTTTTTCAGCAGACTTAAGTTTTTAAAATAGAATTTATTGTTTCGAGTCGTATTTTGAAATTCCGCGTTCGTATTTGGAATTTCTGAGAGATTTCATGAAAAGACCGTTTTTTAGTCATCTTTGACTTTTCTTGACTTTTAAGTCGTCTTTGACTTTTTCTTGACTTTTTAAAAGTCGTCATTGACTTTTCTTGACTTTTAAGTCGTCATTTACTTTTCTTGACTTTTAAGTCATCATTGACTTTTCTTGACTTTTTAGTCAACTTTGACTTTCGTTGACTTTTCCCGACTCGCCTCGTAATTTTAAAGACCGAAATTATATTTGAAAAATCATAAATTTAATTTATTTTTATTAAGATTTATCGGAATTTATCGTAATTTAATATAATTATTTTGAATTTATTCTGAATTTAAAGAATAACTTTTACGGTTTTAACCGAACGTCATTTAACTATTCCCTGGTCAACTTAAGTCCCGAAACCCGACTTTGACATGAGTCACACGCGCCATGTCACTTTTTTTTCCACTCATATTAGATCTTTTAATTAATATGATTAAACTAATAAAAATATCTAAGATATTTGTAACTTTATCGGTCTGTCAATTTAAACTTCGCAAATCGCTTAAAAACAGACCCGATTTCTCACCATTTCACACGTCTCCTTTGTCCTCTCTTTCACCTTGATATTTTCCTTTCTTTTCATTATAATACCATAATATCTTGATATTTAGTTCAATTAACTTAATCGCTAATTATATTTAATCGATTACCGTAATATAATTATTAAAACGGAGTCAATTCCGTACAACAATTTCAAAGTCCGACTTCCTACTCCTCTATATTACACGTTTACACGCCTCACTCACCCAATACTCACCAACAACTTTTCATTTAACAATCAATCAAATTAAGATCTAATTAATCGTTCTTCATCGTTCTTCATTCGTTCTTCGTCGTTCTTCATTTGTTCTTCGTCGTTCTTGAGCAAAATCATCATAAACCTTCATTTCTTAATTAAATCCGTCCTAACTTATATTTCTAGAATCTCCTCTTCGCTCTCCATCTTCAAGTACGTTTTATTTCCAATTCCGACAAAATCGGTTTCAACACTTTAATTATGGGAATTCATATTTTAAGTTCTAATAATGTTTTTCTTGTCATTTCTTATAGGGGAAGATTTTGAAGACGAGTTTTGTGACTCGTATATTTTATGAGAAGATTAGAAGACGGGTTTCTTATTTTCTTAGTTCTTATTATTTTGGTGCTACTTGATTTTAGCTAGCTAAGGTAACGATTCCGAGTTACTCGACGAATCAATGTTTCATACTTTAGTTAGTGTTTATGATTTTACGGGTTTTAATTGTAACAGGATAAGTCTCGTTTTTATCATGGGTATATTTATAAACATTTGTGTTCTTGACATATATTTATGATTTCTTCATAAGCATGATTTTAATATGCATGATGGTTGAATTGGATGTTAAAATGGTTGTTGATTAATTAAAACATGTTGGAAATAATTTGTGTTTGTTGTTGTGGGAACCGGTTTTGGGGCTGTTTAGGGGGGCGGTTTAGGGGCTGTGAACCGGACTAAACCAGCCGGTCCAGGCCGGTTCAAACCCGGTCTGGGTTGGTCCATGGTGGGTCCGGGTTTTGGTCTTTGGTTGTGTCGATACTTGGTAGTTATGTTGTTGTTTTGACGGGTTTTAATTATGTTAAAGCATGCGGGAAATAATTAGAAACGGTTTTTAGTAAAGTCGATAAAAAGGCCCAAAACAGCCCAAACCAGCCCGTGGGGTCCAGTCCAGGCCCATGTGTGTCTCGGCCCAAAACCAGCCGTGGGTCCCACCTTGGGACTTGTGACGGGTTTTGAGTTATCGTTATTTTTATCGCGTTTTGTAATAATTAGCAAGTGAGAAATATTAATAAGTAAAATATTTAATCAAAAGGTTTTTCGTAAAATTATTATTTCTCACATGTTAGAAATTATAATACGAGATCGTAGTTTAATTTGATATCCTTTAAGTCAAACGGGTTTTGGTATGGTATATTAATTCACATGTTAGAAGTTTAATAAAATAACATGTAATGAATTGTGATATGCTTATGTTCAGCTCGAGGGCTTAAGACTCTGTTCTAGCGGTTTGACCAAACGGGTGTTGGTCAAACTAAGATCTAGTCAGCCCCGGTTGACTGATGACCCGTCGCGGGACTGGGGTCGGGGATTTGTCTTCAGGTAAGGTTTGATTTAATGAATGAATGAACGAGCCTTAGTAGATATGAGGCGATATGATATTTGAATATGATTTTGATGCAATTAGTCACATGATAGGAAGTTTTTTTCCCGTGACTGTTTAATTATATGGTTGGTGTCGTGTTGACTAAGTACCCATAGAGAATTATGAGTATATGACGTCTTGACCATTCTAATTCTAAATGAGTATCTTGGACCATGACATTGATAGGCCCGTACTATCTTTAACGAGCATATGGAGTTTGCGGCTTGATAGCTTTTGTGTTCCCGGCTTGATGGATCTTCCAGTCGGGGCATGGCTGCCATAGTTTCCACTTTGGGAAATGGAGCCAGCTTTAGTACTAGCCAACCCCTTTGATGGATCTTCTTAGGGTGTACTCATGTGATTGTATCACGGGTCTTGGATGCGATGGATCTTCGCATTTCTCTAGGTCTGCGCAGTCTAGGTTTAGGGTTGAGTCGTATCTTGGACATGTTTCTGAGAGGAACCTCTGAGCTAAGATATGGGCTTTGGATCTGGGCCATGTTATTAGTGTAACCGCTGAGCTTAGATGTGTGCTTGGTATTTGGGCCATGTTACTAGAGTGACCGCTGAGCCTAAATATTTAAGTATATCCTACCTCGTGGTATAGACTTGAGTTACAGAAGTCTTCTATTGACGGTGCTACGAACTTATGCCTGTTTGTAGAAGTATTGTCTTTCATGTTTGTATGATTCTATGAGTTTTAGAAGGTGAGATGCAAGCCGGCTAAGATTGATAGAGTTTGGATTACCGATTGTTAACTGATTCACATGATTACGTGTTGATTAGGGTTTGAGTGTATCATGGCCATGTTTCTGAGAGGTAACCTCTGAGCTAGCATACCAGCTTCCCTACCTCGAGTTATAGTTTCTTATCGGTTTCACATGATAGCTTTCACATGCTAGGTTATTTGTTAGTTATCTGTTTCATAACATGAAAAGCATATCATATATGTTTAAGTTTTGTATTTTCCATATACATTGCTTTTATGTTATTCATGTTTCATTAAACTCGACATTTCGTGGCTGGGAGAACTCGGAGTTACTCCCCCACTGACTGTGGCTTCCGTGTTTATATTTAATGCGGTCGAACAGGTGGTGAATGCATATTTGGGGTACATTGACGAGCTAGCGAGCGAAGTATTTACCTTGGACCTATATTCGGTTCTTAGATTGTATATTATTATACACTCGTTTTATTTCCGTATTTATACGGGAGATATGTCTCCCGTCTTGTATAATTCTTATGTATAATATAAATTTTCTTTTGTAATGAACCTTTTTATTTATGACACCATTTGTTATTTATTTAAATTAATTTTTTTTCTTTCCGCAAATTTGAGGGTGTCACACGGTTACCTTCCAACCAATTTTTCACAACCATCATCTCATAGCAAGCAAATTTATCCCGTCCTCCCCGACGCGGAACAATCGTATTCCACAAGACATTCAACATAAACTTCAATTTAGGGGACACATTCCCCGCCAACACACAACTAGATAAAGTAGCCCCATCATCAAAATACCTCTTCACCTCCAACTTAGCAGGATCCGACAGTTCGTCCCATGACGTACTCGGGTCAATTTTGATTCCATCATCAGGAACCAAAAACAGAGTACAAAAATCAGTCATGGTGACCGAAACTGGTCGGCCATTAACAACGGCATTCAAAACTCCAGAAGTTAAAGAAACAGAAGCGAAATACTAAATTACCTCAATAGGATAAATTGGACTCGAAAAACGTAACACGGTTTCCCATTCTTGAAAATTTAGAAAGTCGTTAAAAAATCCCAAAGCCTCGTTTTTTTCACACCATGCTTTCGGAAAGCTACGACCTCCAAGAATACCGTACTTAGCAACCCGGTTGACTAACTTTCGTTCATCTTTTGTTAAACGAAGCTTGTCAAGCCCGGACGCCGTCTCTTGAGGCGAAAAATCTCGGACCGTGGTCCGTGTAGTTACCTCGGGAACCGTGTCCACGAAATCTGAATGAGCTTCTTCTTGAACTCTAGTCTTCCCCTTATTTAATTTTCGTCTCTTAGTACCCTCAAGAACCGAACCCGACTCGTTTTGGGTCATATTGGGTGTTTTTTGTTTTGGGTTAGGAGAAGGATTAGTGGGAATGCTAGGTTTTGGAGTTTTGGGGTTTGGGGTTTTGGTAATTTTTGATCTTGTGGAAGCCATGATGAAGCTTGAAGGTGTTGGGTAAAAAAGTTTTGTTGTTTGTTGTTGTTGTTGTTGCCATGAGAAAGGAGAGAAAGAAAAAGATTTGGTGAAGTGTTTTGATGGTGATAGTGATAGGTAATTATGAGAGCTGTTGGGATTTGTACCTTTTGTACTTGAGCACATAGGGTGCCAGCTCATGAGAGTCCTATTTCCTTTTTTGTTTTTTTTTTTTGAATTTGGGTAGGAAAAGGAATCTAAGGTAATTATTTTTGAGATATGGTAAGGATAGGATTAGGTAAATAAAAAAATATGGTAGGATATTATAGTTGTGGAGATTTTCGGCCAAAATAAACTACTTGGGTATAATTTTGGTTCAATTAGGAAAGTGAATAAGATAGGTTTTTGGAAAATATGTGGTTCATAATTCAATGTCCATAAAACACTAAATATGCAAGATACTCACGTAAAATATATAATATTAAACACAAATATACTAGCAATGAAATATGTGGACACAGTCATACAATCTCGTCTTAGTCTAGCCAGTCACGCAGGTTCACAAAATAAATATGACGAATTTAATTGCTACTGATTAAACCAATTTCCAACCGCAAAATCTCAAAACGTCTTCTCGCTAACGCCTTTGTTAAAATGTCAGCCCATTGATTTTCAGTACTACAAAATTCGAGTTTAATTTTGCCCTTTTCTACATGGTCACGTAAAAAATGATGTCTAATCCTAGGAAGTATTTTAATTCTCCCATCATGCTCATTTCAAATTCTGAGGTCATTAGATCTGAAAAATACTTGCACAATTTATTGTTAGTAGAACCAAAGATAATATCGTCTACATAAATTTGAGCAACAAGTAAATCAGCACCCTCGGATTTTAAAAATAGGGTTTTGTCGACAGATCCTCTTTTAAAATTGTTTTGTAATAAAAATTTGGATAATCTGTCGTACCAAGCCCTAGGCGCTTGTTTCAAACCATATAGAGCTTTTCGAGTTTAAAAACATGGTTTTGAAATTTGCTATTTAAAAATTCGGGAGGTTGTTCAACAAAAACCTCTTCTTCCAAATAACCGTTAAGAAATGCAGTCTTAACGTCCATTTGGAACAGTTTCATTCCTTTATGAGCTGCGAAGGCGATAAGTAAGCGAATAGCTTCAAGTCTTGCTACTGGTGCAAATGTCTCGTCATAATCAATCCCTTCTTGTTGATTATAACCTTGAACGGCAAATCGAGCCTTATTACGAACTATAACTCCTGAGTCATCCAATTTATTTCTGAATACCCATCGAGTACCAATCACAATTCGATTATTAGGACGTGGTACTAGGTGCCAGACTTTATTACGTTCAAACTGTTGAAGCTCCTCTTGCATTGCTACAATCCAGTCGGATTCTGCAAGTGCTTCTTTGATGTCGGTAGGCTCTATAGTAGACAAAAATGAATAGAATGAACAAAAGTTATTCAAGGTTCGTCTTGTTTGAACTCCCTTATTCAAACTTCCTAGGATAGAATCCATAGGATGAGAACTCTTGTATTCCATTTCTTAGAGTTCCTAGGCTCATCATCATCTGATGAACTTTTACTTTTCTCAAATGATTCAGAGTCAAGATTGGTTCCCCCTGAGTTGGACTCTGGGGTTATAGCTAAAGTTGGTACAACTTCAGTTACAAAATCTTGATCTGAGTTCAAAGTTATAGCATCATCAGCTATAACTTCAGTTTCCTTTTCCTTGTTTTGAGAAGAGACATTCGTATCATCAACAATTGTCTCAGTTCTCTTTTCAAGGTCATTTGCGGATTTATCAAGTTCATCATTGATTCCTTCAATAACTTCTTCATTTAATTCTGGCACGTCATCTCTTGAGAGGCAAAAATCGGGATCATCCATTTCTTCTTCTTCATTCTGTTCAACTTGCTCAGGCACATTATCTTCATCAAATACAACATGAACACTTTCTTCTATGCACAAAGTTCTTTTGATAAAGACTTTAAAAGCTTTACTATGATTAGAAGAACCAACAAACACAGCTTCGTCACTTCGTGGATCAAATTTGCTCAAATTACTTTTTCCATTATTATGGACAAAACACTTGCTCCCGAAGCAACGAAGGTGAGCTATATTGGGTTTTCTCCCTCTTAAAAGTTCATAGGGAGTCTGGAGTGTAAACTACTAAGGTTTACAAGTTTAATGAATGCTTGACTAGGCTTACTCAAACTGAGACAATTTCAAACAGAAATGGATGTTGTTTTAGGGAGGGTGACTTGTCTCAACTGAAAACTCAAGGATATGACTAAGAGAAACTCCCCTACAGCAAGGCATAAGAGAAGGGACTCAAAGCCTAGTTTTGAGACAGGTTTAAAGTGTTACAGCAAAGCAGAAACACCCTAGACTAGACTCAAACAGCAAGCAGGCTAATCACAGCAAGGCACATATTTAACTTGACTCACAAAGCAAGACACTGATTAGACACCTTGAAGATGTATCGGGCTTGACTCAAACTACTGCTCTTAGCACAAGTTTGAAAGATTTGAGGGATTTCTCAAAGTTAATTCATTCATAAAGTCTGCTTGAAACAACATACAAAGACCTCCTTATACAGGGAGGCTGATACTTTGTGAACCATTGGATGTACATATCATCCAAGGGCCAACTTAGGATCTAAACTACTAAAACAAACACTAATTAAGAGTCTCATAATAGGACGAGCTCAACAACTATAAAGTACAGACATAAGACACAAAAACAGACTGAACAAAAAGCAAATAAAGCAGTTTTGGAGTTTTCCTGAAATGGAAATCTGTTGCTCTGGTTATCTTGCTGCCTTGCCTGGGTGTCTTGTTGCTCCTTGGGACTCTCTACTCTAATTAGGACTTAGATAAACCTGCCTTGGATAGGAACAAGTTGACTTAAACAAAAAGGAAAGCCACAATCTGAACTTGTACTTTCCCTGCTTTAATGTTTACTGACTCTAGCTTGGGGTGCTTGTTACTTGAATTTTTGCTAGACTTCAAAAGGGGTTATCCTGGACAAACTTATAGTTTAGGGGGTTGGCTTGATGGTAGGCCATGGTGGGGGTGGTTGGGATGCCCTGGTGTACCTCCTAGGTGCAGGGTTTGCTGATTGGTTTGCCTGGTCCTGAATGGCTCTGTTTCTGTCTTGTGTGGGTAATGTGAGTTGTGTTGGGGCTTGGCATGGCTTGTTGAGCCCTGGACTATCTTCCTCACTGATGTGGCTTGGCCTGGCTTGATCTTGGCTTGTCATGGATTGGTGTTTGGACCTTGTAACTCGAGCTTCCATCTGAGGGGGTCTTGGGGTTATGCTTGTGTCTTGATCATCAAGGCCCCTTGGGTGAGCTTCTGCTGCAGCCTCCCCAGGTTGAAAAGGGCTTGACCTCAAGCCTGTGTCTTCCTCTCCCTCAGAGTCTTCATAGAAGGAACTAAGATCTCCAACATTGAATGTCCCATGAACTGCATACTCTCCTGGTAAATCAATTCTGTAGGCATTAGGTGCTATCTTTTCTATAACTTGAAAGGGACCATCTGCTCTTGGCTCTAGCTTATTCTTTCTCTTGGAAGGGAACCTCTCTTTCCTTAGGTTGATCCACACTAAGTCTCCTGGTGCAAAGTCTTTCTTGGCCTTAGGGACCTTGGCATTCTTCTTGTATAGATCATTGGTTTTCTCTATTTGTTTTCTGACTGACTCATGGAGTTTTAGCATTTGTTCCACCCTTTTCTTGGCATCATAGTGGATCTCTGACCTGCACACATTAGACAAATTCAAAGGCATTAAGGGGTTAGTACCATAGACCACTTCAATGGGGGAGTGGCCTGTGGCTGCTGATGAAGCTCTATTGAAAGAGAACTCTGCTTGAGCCAGCTTCAAGTCCCAATCCTTGAGAGATTTGCTGACTATACACCTCAAGATCCTTCCCAAGGTCTTGTTGGTCACCTCAGTTTGGCCATCTGTTTGAGGATGATGGGAGGTACTAAACAACAACCTAGTGTTAAGCAGCTTCCACAATGTTCTCCAGAAATGACTCATAAACTTTGTGTCTCTGTCAGATACAATAGTTCTTGGAACTCCATGTAACCTCACCACCTCATCAAGGTATAGCTCTGCTACACTCACAACATCCTCAGTTTTCTTACAAGCAATGAAATGTGCCATCTTGCTGAACCTATCCACAACCACCATGATAGAATCTTTCCCTCTTGTTGTCCTAGGCAATGCTACTATGAAATCCATGCTTACATCTTCCCAAGGCCTACATGGGACAGGTAGGGGGGTGTAAGGCCCTGCTTGAAATGAACTCTTGGCCTTTTGACAAACTCCACACCTTCTGAGCACTATTTGGACCTCTCCCATCATCTTAGGCCAGTAGAATTGATCCTGCAGTATGTCCACAGTTTTATGAACCCCAAAGTGTCCTCCAAGGCCACTTCCATGCACTTCCTTGATCAATAGACTCCTATAAGACCCTCTGGGAACACAGAGCTTGTTTCCCTTGAACAGGAATCCATTTTGTAGAGTGTAGGGTGAATCAATGGTCTTTGTACCCTCTTTCTGTGCTAACCAATCTTCTGCAAAGTCTGGATCTTCTTGATACATGTCCTTCATGAACTCAAAGCCAAGAACCCTTTGCTCCATGGTTGATAGCAGAGTGTACCTCCTAGACAATGCATCAGCCACCACATTTTGTTTGCCCTCTTTGTATTTGCTAGAAAAGGTGAATGACTGGAGGAACTCAACCCACTTAGCATGCCTATGACTAAGCTTATGCTGGCCTCCGATGTACTTCAATGCCTCATGATCAGAGTGTAAGACAAAAGGCTTGGGCTTCAGGTAATGGCTCCAATGCCTCAGAGCTCTGACAAGAGCATAGAACTCTTTGTCATATGTAGAATAGCTCAGCTTAGCTCCACTTAGCTTCTTACTGAAATAAGCTACAGGTTTCTTCTCTTGGATAAGGACAGCTCCAATTCCTACTCCACTTGCATCACATTCAACCTCAAATAGGCTGTTAAAGTCTGGCAACCTGAGG
This sequence comes from Heliosperma pusillum, assembly GCA_022085475.1. Lineage (NCBI taxonomy): Eukaryota > Viridiplantae > Streptophyta > Magnoliopsida > Caryophyllales > Caryophyllaceae > Heliosperma > Heliosperma pusillum. The sequence goes on along the minus strand of JAIUZE010003036.1, from coordinate 106,647 downwards.
ATAGGTGCACTGCACAAGAGTTTCTTCATGTGTTTGAAAGCCTGCAAAGCATTCTCAGTCCAAGTGAACTCTCCCTTCTTCATGCATTCAGTGAGGGGTGCTGCAATGGTGCTGAAATTCTTAATGAATATTCTGTAGAAGGATGCTAAGCCATGGAATCCTCTTACTTCTGTGATATTCCTAGGAACAGGCCAAGAATGGACAACAATGATCTTATCTAGATCAACTGAAATGCCTCTACCAGACACCACATATCCTAGAAACTTGACTTCCTCAGTCATGAAGGTGCATTTCTCAAGCTTCCCAAAGAGTTTAATCTCCTTAAGTATTTCAAACACAGTCTCAAGGTGCCTCAAGTGATCATCCTTGCTCTTGCTGTAGATGAGAATATCATCAAAGTAGACCACCACAAATCTCCCTAGGCAAGGCCTAAGCACTTCTGTCATTAATCTCATGAAGGTACTTGGGGCATTTGACAGGCCAAAGGGCATGACAAGCCACTCATAAAGGCCATGCTTTGTTTTGAAGGCTGTCTTCCACTCATCTCCTTCCCTGATCCTCAATTGATGGTAACCTTGCCTCAAATCAATCTTAGAAAAGAACCTTGAACCACTCAGCTCATCCAACATGTCATCAAGTCTAGGTATAGGGAACCTGTACTTGACTGTGATGTTGTTGATAGCCCTGCTATCTATGCACATCCTCCAAGTCCCATCCTTCTTAGGAACCAACAATGCAGGCACAGCACAAGGGCTTAATGACTCCCTTACAAACCCTTTACTCATCAACTCTCCAACTTGCTTCTGCAGCTCTTGTGTAGCCTTAGGATCACATCTATAGGCTGGTCTATTAGGTAGTACAGACCCTGGCACAAGGTCTATCTGGTGTTCAATTCCTCTTAAAGGGGGTAAGCCATCAGGAAGTTCTTCTAGGAACACTTCCTTGAACTGATCAATGAGGGGCTTAACTTCTGCAGGGATTACCTTAGACTCCCCTTCCTGAACTTCCTTTGATAGCAGCATAAATATAGGTTGCTCTTCAGTACATTCTTTGACCATTGCTGATTCAGATAGAAACAAGACTCCACTAAAATCTTCAGCCATACTAGGACTCCCATAACTCTTCTGATGAGGTGGCAAAGGGGCTAATGTCACCTTCCTGCTCCCATGCTTGAAGGAGTAGGTGTTGCTTCTTCCTTGGTGTATGGAACTTTTATCAAACTCCCATGGTCTTCCTAATAATAAGTGACAGGCATCCATTGGAACCACATCACACAGAACCTCATCTTTGTACACACTTCCAATGGAGAATGGAACCATACATTGCTTGTCCACCTTAACCTCTGCTCCCTTACTCAGCCATCTCAACTTATAGGGGTGAGGGTGCTCTTGAGTGTTTAGCTTCAACTTGTCAACCATAGTAACTGAGGCCACATTGGTACAGCTTCCTCCATCTATGATGAGGTTACAAACCCTTCCTTGTATGGTACATCTGCTCCTAAAGATGAGGGACCTTTGATCCTCCTCCAAAGGTATCTGTTGTGAGTGCATTACCCTCCATAGAACCAAGCTGTGGCCTGTGTCAAGGAGTGCCACTATTGCCTCCTGATTAGGCTCTTCCTCCTCACTCACCACTTCTTCAACCTCAGGTTCATCCCTCTCATACTCAACTAGACCTTCCTTTTCCCAAGTCTCAACCTCCATTATAGTTAAGGTCTTCTTAGAAGGGCAATCCTTCCTGAAATGTCCATAGCCTTGACATTGGAAGCACCTAATTCTGTTCTCAGTCAATGAAGTGCTTGGCTTTTGACCCATGATGCCCTTTCCCTTGTCTAAGGTAGGTGGGGGTGCTGTCTTAGGGGTATCCATGGTTCTCAACCCACTATAAGGTCTGGTTTGAAAAGGCCTAACAGGTTTTGGTGTAACAGGCTTAGTCTTCCCTATCTTTTCAATTCTCAGAGATAAGTTGACAACATCATCAAATGACCACAGAGGTTGCATCCTAACCTTGTTAGCAATGTTCTTATCTCCTTGTTTGTCTCCTTGTTTCAACATAGATAATTTGATAAACAGATCTTGGGTGTAATCCTTAGCAACAAACTTATCTAACAGTTTCTTTTTCAGTTTGGTCCAAGATTTGATGGGTTCTTTTCCTTCCCTAGCCCTTAACCCTTTCATGGTTTCATACCAAAGGGAAGCATACCCTTTCAGTTTAAGGATGGCTACTTTAAAAGACTTAGAATCATTATATCCTTTGTACTCAACGATCCTTTCTACTTCTCTTAACCATTCTAACAAATCATCAGGATTAAGACTACCAGAAAACTCAAGGATGTCTACTTTAAGATGCTTGTCTATGTGCCTGTGAATGGAAGCCCTGCTCCTTGTTGAGTCATCTGAGTCTGGATACTCTTCATCATCAGGTGGCCTTCCTCTGCCTCCTCCTTGGCCTCTTCCACGTCCTCTGCCTCTTCCTCCAGCAAACAACTGGTTGCCTATTACCTGATCCAGGGCTCTAGTTAGGGTGGTTACAATCCCAGCCAGGTCCTCCATCTTTGCTTCTACTCCTGCTAGTCTCTCTTCACTCATTGGGCTATTTTTGTGTTTTTAAATGTAGTTAGGGAAAATGAACTCACTAAGACTCTCAACCAAAGCTCTGATAACCAATTTGGAGTGTAAACTACTAAGGTTTTCAAGTTTAATGAATGCTTGACTAGGCTTACTCAAACTGAGACAATTTCAAACAGAAATGGATGTTGTTTTAGGGAGGGTGACTTGTCTCAACTGAAAACTCAAGGATATGACTTAGAGAAACTCCCCTAAAGCAAGGCACAAGAGAAGGGACTCAAAGACTAGTTTTGAGACAGGTTTAAAGTGTTACAGCAAAGCACAAACACCCTAGACTAGACTCAAACGGCAAGCAAGCTAATCACAGCAAGGCACAGATTTAACTTGACTCACAAAGCAAGACACTGATCAGACACCTTGAAGATGTATCAGGCTTGACTCAAACTACTGCTCTTAGCACAAGTTTGAAAGATTTGAGGGATTTCTCAAAGTTAATTCATTTATAAAGTCTGCTTCAAACAACATACAAAGACCTCCTTATATAGGGAGGCTGATACTTTGTGAACCATTGGATGTACATATCATCTAAGGGCCAACTTAGGATCTAAACTACTACAACAAACACTAATTAAGAGTCTCATAATTGGACAAGCTCAACAACTATAAAGTACAGACATAAGACACAAAAACAGACTGAACAAAAAGCAAATAAAGTAGTTTTGGAGTTTTCCTGAAATGGAAATCTGTTGCTCTGGTTGTCTTGCTGCCTTGCCTGGGTGTCTTGTTGCTCCTTGGGACTCTCTACTCTAATTAGGACTTAGATAAACCTGCCTTGGATGAGGACAAGTTGAGTTAAACAAAAAGGAAAGCCACAATCTGAACTTGTAATTTCCCTACTTTAATGTTTACTGACTCTAGCTTGGGGTGCTTATTACTTGAATTTTTCTTAGACTTCAAAAGGGGTTATCCTGGACAAACTTAGAGTTTAGGGGGTTGGCTTGATGGTAGGCCATGGTGGGGGTGGTTGGGATGCCCTGGTGTACCTCCTAGGTGCAGGGTTTGCTGATTGGTCTGCCTGGTCCTGAATGGCTCTGTTTCTGTCTTGTGTGGGTAATGTGAGTTGTGTTGGGGCTTGGCATGGCTTGCTGAGCTCTGGACTGTCTTCCTCACTGGTGTGGCTTGGCCTGGCTTGATCTTGTCTTGTCATGGATTTGTGTTTGGACCTTGTAACTCGAGCTTCCATCTGAGAGGGTCTTGGGGTTATGCTTGTGTCTTGATCATCAAGGCCCCTTGGGTGAGCTCCTGCTGCAGAGTCTTTTTCAGAATTGGTCTAATCATAGCTCTATTGTGCACATAGCATGCAGTACTAATGTCTTCGGCCCAAAAGTTCTTAGGAAGGCCACTACAAAAAAGCATAGTGTGAGCCATGTCCTCTAGTGTTCTATTCATACGTTCCACGACACCATTTTGTTGTGGGGTTCGTGGTGCAGAAAAGTTATGTCCTACACCATTCTCCCTACAATATTCTATAAAAGCTTGATTATCAAATTCGGTGCCATGATCCGTACGAATGGAAGCTAACTTTTTATCATACTTGTTTTGGGCAAGCTTCATTAGTACTACAAACTCATCGAAAGTTTCATCTTTAGTAAATAGAAAGATAGGACATACATACCTTGAGTAGTCGTCGACTAGGACGAATACGTACCTTGATCTACCGCGGCTTCTGACTTTTGTAGGTCCACACAAATCCATGTGTACCAACTCAAGTGGACGTTCTGAACTTACTACTCATTTTGGTTTGAATGAAGATCTAACTTGTTTACAACGGGCACATGAGTCACACATTGTTTCTTGTTCGAATTTGATTTAGAGTAGACCCTCAACTAAATCCCACAATTTGAGTTTCTTTAAAATCGTTGGACTAATGTGTGCAAACCTCTTGTGCCACAAGCATGAATCATCCACAGTAACTTAAATGCACGTAAAGGAACTTGTAGTAACTTTATTTAAATCAATCATATACACGTTCCTTTTACGTAGACCTTCTAAAATAACATTGCTAATACCTGCAATTATGATACGACAAACATTTGAATGAAAAACTACTTTATTGGCTTTGTCACATAATTGAGAGATACTTAGCAAGTTATGCTTAAGACCATCTACCAGATAAACATTATTAATAGCATGTGAAGAAGATATACCGATCTTACCTACACCGATTATCTTGCCCTTCTTGTTGTCTCCAAAGGTGACCTTGCTACCGTTGAAGGGCTCTAGTGAAAGAAAAAAATTCTTATTTCCGGTCATGTGTCTCGAACACCCACTGTCGAGGTACCATACATTATTTTCTTTCACTATTATCTGCAAGAGAATCAAATACAGCTTTTAGGTACCCACGCTAAGTTGGGTCCTTTGTGGTTAGTGACTCTATGTATTTGATCCTTCCTAACCCATACCTGTCTAACAATTTTTTTCTTTTTAAGATAGGGTTGTCTAGGTTTATTATAGTATTTGTTATTGTTGCGACGCACATTAGGTTTAAATGACTGCTTCTGATTCACATATGGTTTAGATTTTGAGGGTACAGATGTGTAATCGAAAGCTATGTCATAAAACCATCTGAACTCATTATTTCTAACTTCATCACGTTGAGATTCAGGTTCAGACTCATTAATACTAGACACGTCATGTTCTTTAACAAAATCAGTTTGATTTTTGTTGTCATTGACATATTTAACATAATTATCTTTAACATGACCGTTGTGACCACAATAATTGCAAATCAGATATTCTGAAAGATTGACATACTTCCTTCTTCTAAAATCACAGTCAGAAGGAGTATATTTGCACTTATCATGGTCTCTACGACTATAGCATTCATGACCTAGACCCATATTCATGTATTGTTAGATTGTCCGGTAAGGAAGTCTAAGACCTTCTAACTTCCTTCCCATTTATCATGAACTTTTCGTGCATGTAGAAGCAACTCCTTCAAAGACTGAATTTCTTTTTCACATAACGAATGGTCTACATTCGAGTCTTTGGAGGGATTGTTCTTTTTAATGTTTTCACGAAAATCGTTGAAACGTTTGTTCAAGATAAATTTATCCTCATTATGTTGATCTTTGGCTTGGGAGAATTCAGCCTTTATGTCTTTCAATTGCTGAGAAAGAAAATAATTTTCTTTCTTGTGATCAATGATAACAACTTCATTTGCCTTAGCTTCAAATTGTAAAAGCTCATTGACTTTCTTCAATTCTAAATTTATAGCTTCATTAGCTATAACTTTGGCTTGAAGATGTTTAATGTTGAGCTTTAACTCTGAGATTATAGCTTCATTAGCTATAACTTTAGACTCAAGAGCTTCTTTCTCAACATTTGTCATGTCTGAAGTTGTGGCTGAAGTTGCCATAAATTTAGACTTGAGCTTCTTAGCTTTGGCCTTTAGAAGTTGGTTTTCCTCAGCAATGTCAAGAATTTGTTCTTTAAGATCTTTTAATTCAAGACTCTGTTCATGACAATGATCTAAGGTTTCTTCAAAATACTTAATTAAAGACTTCTTAGACAATTTCTTAACTTGCTTTTTAAGTTCAAGATGACTAACCTCTTCATCATCTTCTGAATCTGGTTCTGAATCTGAGTTGCCAACAAGACACATCTCGGATTCGCTTTCATTGTCACTGTCAGAAATTAGGTCAAGACTGACGTTGCTTAGACACAAGTTGGCAACTTCTTCTTCCTCTGACTCGTCGTCCTCTGTGTCAAGATCTCCCCAGCAATAAGCCATCATGACTTGCTTGAATTCCTTCTTGGTTTTGTCTCGTTGATTTTTGTCTTTGATTTTCTTCCATGTAGGGCAGTCCTTGATCATGTGATCATTATCCCCACATTTGAAGCAACCACGACTTGAGAGAGACCCTTTTGACTCAATTGGCTTCTTATAAGATTTGTTAGTGTTATTGTTAAACGTTTTCCCTTGTGGTTTATTAAAGAATTTTTTCTTAAAACGTCTATCAAATAACACTGTGTCATCTTCAAGGTCCGAATCTTGTTTTTCACTAGACTCGGCTTGTAAAGCCACTTTCTTACTATTACCATCATTTGCCTCATCCTCATCAAGAGTAATCTCGTGAGCCATAAGGGTTCCGAGTAGCTCTAGATAAGATAGGCTAAATAGATCTTTACATTCCTCAATTACCGTCACCTTAAGTCTCCATAGTCTAGATAGACTTCTAATAATCTTCCTGGCAATATCCTCGGAGACAAAAGTTTTTCCAAGATTTTTCAATTCATTAATGATACTAGAGAAGCGAGTGGACATGCTGTCAAGCGATTCATTTTGCTCCATAGAGAACAGTTCGTATTTTCGCATCAACAATGCGATACGTTGCTTGATAAGTGAATATTTGTATGATTTTAATCCGCATTTTAGCTCGGTTTTGTATGTCATTTGTGCTTTGTTAAGCCATGTTATGAGCTAATGTCGTCTTCCAGGCGAATTCCATGTTTAACCTGTTTTGTAGGGAAAGTGACGTTTCTACGCCCTTTTTCTATATTTCCGAGCATTTGCCTAGAACCCGACGATTTGTGAAGCAAGCTTGACCAAGTCAAAGGCACTCCAAGAAGCTTCACTAATCAAAAAGGAAGAAGAAGTAAAGACGATCTCGCGGTTGTCAAAAGATCGATCAAATAAGCGAAGCAATCGACCTTCTACCTCAAATCCTATCATCAAACCCGACTCAAAAGGTCAATGTGGATAATGAAAGTCAAGTCAAATGCCAAGGGAGACGAAACAAAAGTCAAAACTCGAAGGAGACCACAAACCCGATCGGGTACATGGCAAATCCGATCGGATTTGTGTGGTTCTGTGTACCAATGCTTCGACTTCCCAATTTTTTTCCTATATGTTGAATGCATGGATTGTTTTTCACGACACCTAGCCTATATAAAGGAGTAGGCAGCCACTTCTCTACTCACTTCTCTCTTTACATAACCCTAGATTAGTCTTAGAAACCCTAGCCTCCATTTTCCCTTAAAAATCGTCTTTTACATTTCTCCTTTTATGTTTATATCTCCATCTTCTCTTATGCCAATTTTTATAGTTTAGAAATAATAAAAACTTCTGGTTCTTAGTTCTTTTATATTATTCAAGTATTGTAATACATGGATCGTCAAAGATATGCAAGGAAATTTCTATTTGGATATTTCTATTTCATCATTATCGCTATTTGATCGTCATGTAGGTATTTCTGGTTTATCTTTTGTTTAAGTTCTTTATGTTTTTTATTTGATCATTGTTTTCTTTAAATGTTGTCTTAGATTCAATTTAAATACCGTTGTAATCATTTTATTTCATTAGATCGTTGATTTAGAATTGTTATTATCATCTTATAATATCAAAAATCAATAAACATGTCTAGCCTAGTTTCAATTGTTAAAATCAATCTAGATCTAAATACTATTATGAGTGATTAGTCACCTTTATAGGGTGTAGGGTAGCCATGTTAGGTTAATTAAAAGATGAAAATTGGATAAATAAATTGAGCCTTTAAAAGGTTGTGTCTATGCATGTTTGGATTGTAATGATGGTTAACGATTTCTGGCCAAAATCATTGACTAAAATGGAATTCTTTTCCAAGGTAGAAATACGTGAATTGAATAGACAAAGCATGACATTGTAGATCAGACGTAGTAAATTGCCTAAAAGCCTGCTAGACCATCTCATCTATGATTGTAATGAACACATCATTTTTACGAACTCACAATGAATTATTTGCATGTTCTAAATCCAACTTCATCAATATGTAAATCTGCATGTGTGAACCTACTTCCCTAGATTCTTTTTATCATTGTTAATTCATCACCTGCTTTATTGTTTTTGTTTTGATTTGCTTTTATTTTGTTTTCATTTATGCTTTTTATTAGTTTAGAAATCAAAACCCCAAAACCCAGATACTCGTTAGATAAGACCCAATTGCAAGACATTTCACATTCTCTTGGAAACACCATCTCCCTGAGGATCGACCCCTACTTCCCTAATTACATTAATTTGTTATTAGCCTAGTCTGGGTAATTATCTTTGACCAGGGCTTGCGACAGGCCCGATCAAATTTTGGCGCCGTTGCCGGGGTGCACGGTTTAGTTTTCCTCTTTTTGTGATTTTTCTTGCAATTAGTTTTGTCTAGTCTTTAGGAATCCAAATTCCTTTAGATCTCTCTTGATTTCTCGTCTTAGTTTTTCCATCTTATGCCCAGATCTTCTAGACTATGGACCCCTATCTCATTAGATCCCGACCTAGAAAGAACTCCGCGTAGGAGACAAGAACTATTTAACGAAATCTCAAAAGCTTTAGATACTTCAAGTTTAGACCGTATTCGTGAAAATTACTCGGATACCCTATCTAACCTTGAAGGAGAAGAAGATCCATTCTCATCTCCATTCACAAAAACCACCCAATCTTCAATTAGCATTCCATCTTCACCTTCACATTAGGAAATGGTTCGACTTTCAGACCATTCCAAACCCATCGCAGAAACACTTCCAAGGGGTATTGCTACACCCCAAATCACAGCCAGAAACTTCGAAATAAAATCTGCCTTCATTAACCTTATAGAAAGAAGCCAATTTAGTGGCAATGCCACAGAAGATCCCAACCTTCACATCTAAAACTTCTGTGACTATTGCTCCACTATTAGACAAACTGGAGTCACCCAAAGGCAGATTAGAGAGATGCCCTTCTCATTCTCTTTGAGGGGTAAGGCAAAGTTGTGGATACATAGCCTTGATAAGGTTACATTAGAGATCGCCGATTGGGATAGTTTAGCTCTTGCCTTCTACCAAAAGTACTTTCCTCCAGAAAAGACCGCTTTGTTGAGAAGTCAAATCACTAGTTTCCGACAAGGGGGTGATGAGAACCTATATGAAGCTTGGGAGAGGTACAAGGACTTGCAAAGGGAGTGTCCTCATCATGGGTTAGATCCATGGCTCCTTGCCATCACATTCTATAATGGGTGTTATATAGAGTCCCGTCGTATCCTGTATTCTGCTAACAATGGAAGATTTGATCAAATTAATGTTGAAATTGCTCACACTACCATTGAATCCATGGCAATTCACGATTCTCAATATGGAAATTCCCGCTCCATACCATTGAAATCTAAGCAAGAGGACCCCACTTTGGCACTTTTACAAGCTCAAGTAGCCCTTCTCACACAAAAGCTAGAACAATTTCAATCCTCTATATTTCAACAAAGTGACAATGGTGTAAGTAAACTTGAAGCCATGATGCTGCAATTGGCTCAAAGGCAAGACACCATAATAGCTCAATTCCAAGAGAGCGATCAAGCTAAGGATGCCGCCATCAAATTGTTGGAAGCTAAAATTTCCCAATATGCCTCTTCTAATACCCACCAAAAGCAAGGGCAGCTACTTTCACAAGGTTTCGAACCTCACGAAACTGTAAATGCCATTTCCACGATAAGTGGTAAGCATTATGATGGGCCTTCCACTGCTATGGATGAGAAGGTGGTAGAAAAAGGGGCTAAGCTTGGAGGAGGTGTCAAGAAGAAGGCTAATGATGAGCCCATGGTTGTTGATGTTAAAGATGAGGTGCCCATGTCAAAGAGGAAAGAACCCGAGATTCCTATTGAGATCAAAGTCCCATTTCCCCAAAGATTAGCCAAGCACAAGGAAGAGGCAAAGTATGGTAAGTTCCTTGACGTCGTCAAGAATTTAAAGGTAACAGTCCCTTTCAATGAATTGTTTTCCCAAGTTCCTTCTTATTCCAAGTTTATGAAGGAAGTCCTCAAAAAGAAGAAATCCTTCAATGAGATTAAGACCGTAGCTTTCACTGAAGAGTGTAGTGCACTCTTGCAAAATAAGTCTCCACCAAAACTTAAGGACCCTGGTAGTTACTCCATCCCTTGCACTATAGGCACGTATACCATTGATAAGGCCCTTTGCGACCTAGGTGCTAGTGTAAGTGTCATGCCCTTTTCTATGTTTGAAAAACTTAACATGGGTGCTTTGAAATGCACTAATATTACTTTGCAAATGGCGGACCGTTCTCTAAAACAACCTATGGGTGTTTTAGAAGATGTGCCCGTCAAAGTTGGTAAGTTTTTCATTCCCGTTGACTTTCTAGTACTTGACATGGCCGAGGACTCTCAAATCCCAATCATTTTGGGAAGACCCTTTTTGCACACCGCTGGTGCAGTTTTTGATGTCAAGAATGGGAAGTTGACATTGGAGGTAGGAGATGACAAGGTGACCTTTAGTAAAAATTCCACCGTTAGGAGTCCCGTGTTAGAAGACTCATGTTATGTGCTTGATGTTGATGACTCTTCTATTGTTTCTTCTATGCCTCGATCCTTACTGACGGATCCGTTGGAGGCACATGTTAGTGTTGGTTCTCTTGCAGGTAAGCATACTAAAAGCACTACTGCTAAAAGTGCTAGAAGGGGCTATTCCCGGAAAAGCTTGGCATGGATGGAGAATGTAAGGAACGCTATGATGATGAGCTTGGATGATAGTGAGCTTAGAGATAAAGGATGATCAAAGAAAGAAATGGAGTCTAGCAAGACGTTTAAATTGCGCTTCTCGGGAGGCAACCCGTGTTTCTTTTCTTTTTGCATTTTTATTTTTGTATTCCCTTTTTCGTTGTTAGGATTTAATTTGTAGATGAAAGAGTTTTTGAAGAAAATCTATAAAGACCTTCCTTGTCAAGTCCAAAAGACTAGCTTGGGGGAGTCCGCGATGACTAATAAGCTTCACTCTTCTTTCATTTTTCCTTTTTCTCCCTTTTCCCCATTAAGCATCTCATTGCATATTTTGTCTTTGTGCTCACATTGAGGACAATGTGATGTTTAGCTTGGGGGAGGGATTGCATTTTCCCATTTTGCATTTTAGTTGATCATTTTTTTCAAATTTTTGATTAAGAGAAAATTTTTTTTAAAAAAAATTTGAACATCATTGAATGCTTTTCGTGCTTTGCTTGCTTGTTTACTATGATTTCATGTTACATTTCCCAATCTTAGAGTTTTCAAAAGCATAATGATTAAACATTTATTGAATTGTGCATACATGGGGAAGTCTTGTACACAGTAGGCATGGAATGAATCTATAGATGAGTACGCTTGATCTTGACACTTGGCAAGTTACATATATTGTAAGGTAGAATCTCCTTAGGCTGGTACATCTATACCCAGTCTCATTTAGGTGTGTGTAGTTCTCCTTGTGATATGTGTTATGTCAAAACGCATAATTATGGTTCTCATTTCATTCCAATAAGCATTGCATTCATGATTCACTAAATATTTGAAGCCTTTTTCACTTTGAATTACACCTCAAATTAGCCCCTTCATACAAATGTTTCACAAAACAATAGCTACACATAAAAAAACTGCCTACCTTTTGAGCTAGTAGCTAGACTATGGTGTATGGGTGCTCTTTTGAGAAGATTTTGTTCCTTTTTGACAAAGTGAATTTGGGAGAACGAAAATGTTCAAGAAGTGATGTTATGTTGAAAAGAAAAAAAGAAAAGAGAAAAAAAAAAGGAAAAAAGAAAAAGAAAGGAAGAAAAGAAAAAAAAAAGGGGGGGAAGAAAAAACAGAAGAAGTTGTGAGTATCTCCTCGGAAATGTCAAGTCAACATTTAGAGGGAGTTTACTCTTATTTTGTCATGTGTAATAAGCCCACTTGTTCCTTTTGGCTTCGTTATCCGTCTTCTGGGAAATTGATCGAAAGTTTGGATTGAGTATACATTTATCATTGGTTAGTTTCTAGCTCGTTTAAAACTTCACAGTAACCATAACTGTTTGTCCACCTTTCACCCATTTCCCAAAGCCTTCTTCCTATTCTTCCGGCTTCTTTTCTGTGTGCATTGTGATCTTTGACTTGTAATTTGAATTGTTTACCATATTAGACGGCGGACACATTTTCATGAGTCGTAGATAGGTGAGTGTCTCAAAAACATTTACATATAAAGAAATCACCTTTTACATACAATGAATGTTTGAGTGTGCCGTGAGAGTCCACCTGTCAAAAGATCATGCAAGAGCCGAAAATCTATAGTGAAATTCTTTGTGCTACGCCGTTATGTAAATCTCAGCCATGTTTATGTATCATTCTTGCCCACGTTGTTTTTTGGGTTATGATTCATTATGTTTCAAAAGCTTTATGTTGAGATTTGTTTCCTGATGGTGTAGTGACCAATGCTCGCAACCCTTATCCTCATTATACTTTTTATGCTTGCTTGAGGACAAGTAAGGGTTTAGCTTGGGGGATTTCGATAAGTGAATATTTGTATGATTTTAATCCCCATTTTAGCTTGGTTTTGTATGTCATTTGTGCTTTGTTAAGCCATTTTATGAGCTAATGTCGTCTTCTAGGCGAATTTCATGTTTAAACCTCTTTTGTAGGGAAAGTGACATTTCTACGCCCTTTTTCTATATTTCCGAGCATTTGCCTAGAACCCGACGATTTTTGAAGCAAGCTTGACCAAGTCAAAGGCACTCCAAGAAGGTTCACTAATCAAAAAGGAAGAAGAAGTAAAGACGATCTCGCGGTGGTCAAAAGATCGATCAAATAAGCGAAGCAATCGACCTTCTACCTCAAATCCTATCATCAAACCCGACTCAAAAGGTCAATGGGGATAATGAAAGTCAAGTCAAATGCCAAGGGAGCCGAAACAAAAGTCAAAACTCGAAAGAGAGCACAAACCCGATCGGGTACATGGCAAATCCGATCGGATTTGTGTGGTTCTATGTACCAATGCTTCGACTTCCCAATTTTTGTCCTATATGTTGAATGCATGGATTGTTTTGCACGACACCTAGCCTATATAAAGGAGTAGGCAGCCACTTCTCTACTCACTTCTCTCTTTACATAACCGTAGATTAGTCTTAGAAACCCTAGCCTCCATTTTCCCTTAAAAATCGTCTTTTACATTTCTTCTTTTATGTTTAGATCTACATCTTCTCTTATGCCTATTTTTCTAGTTTAGAAATAATAAAAACTTCTGGTTCTTAGTTCTTTTATATTATTCAAGTATTGTAATACATGAAGCGTCAAAGATATACAAGGAAATTTCTATTTGGATATTTATATTTCATCATTATCGCTATTTGATCGTCATGTAGGTATTTCTGTTTTATCTTTTGTTTAAGTTCTTTATGTTTTTTATTTGATCATTGTTTTCTTTACATGTTGTCTTAGATTCAATTTAAATACCGTTGTAATCATTTTATTTCATTAGATCATTGATTTAGAATTGTTATTATCATCTTATAATATCAAAAATCAATAAACATGTCTAGCCTAATTTCAATTGTTAAAATCAATCTAGATCTAAATACTATTATGAGTGAGTAGTCACCTTTCTAGGGTGTAGGGTAGCCATGTTAGGTTAATTAAAAGATAAAAATTGGATAAAGAAATTGTGCCTTTAAAACGTTGTGTCTATGCATGTTTGGAGTGTAATGATGGTTAACGATTTCTGGCCAAAATCATTGACTAAAATGGAATTCTTTTCCAAGGTAGAAATACGTGAATTGAATAGACAAAGCATGACATGGTAGATCAGACCTAGTAAATTGCCTAAAATCCTGCTAGACCATCTAATCTATGATTGTAATGAACACATCATTTTTACGAACTCACAATGAATTATTTGCATGTTCTAAATCCAACTTCATCAATATGTTAATCTGCATGTGTGAACCTACTTCCCTAGATTCTTTTTATCATTGTTAATTCATCACCTGCTTTATTGTTTTCGTTTTGATTTGCTTTTATTTTGTTTTCATTTATGCTTTTTATTAGTTTAGAAATCAAAACCCCAAAACCCATATACTCGTTAGATAAGACCCAATTGCAAGACATTTCACATTCTCTAGGAAACACCATCTCCCTGAGGATCGACCCCTACTTCCCTAATTACATTAATTTGTTATTAGCCTAGTCTGGGTAATTATCTTTGACCAGGGCTTGCGTCAGGCCCGATCATTGCTTTTTGACAACAGTTGTCCCCTCATAGGCTAACTCTAGACCATCCCATATTTCCTTGGCAGTAGAACTAGATGAGAAACGATCAAACTCAGTAGAAATCATGCCGTTTTTCAACAGGCATAGGCATTTTTCTCAGCTTTCTTATAATCTGCCTCAACATAGTCATCTTCTTTCTTTTCGATGGGAGTGCCTGTAGCAGATCCAAGCATGATCTTGTTAGGGCCGTTCTTAATGATTAGCCAACACTCCCAATCGTTACCCTTTATGTAATGGGTCATCATATTTTTCCATAAACTGTAGTTCTTCCCATTGAATATGAGACACTTCAGATGTTTGGAATCCATTAAAATAAAATTAAATGCAGCGGAAAATAAATAAAAATAAAAGGATAAAACGGATCAGACTCCTTGCTGTAAGGCAATCAAGAGCACGAGGCTCTGATACCAATTGTAGAGTCTATTGATCGAATACGAAAGGGGGGAGGGTGAATTGAGTATTAAAAACTAGCCCCACTTTTTCGATTTATATGATATGTAATTAATTATTTGATCTTATAAATTAAAATCAACTAATTAATTAATCAAATTAAGTGTAAGTAACGAAATAACGAAAAGTAAAGAGAATAGAGAGAGGCACACGGATTTTTGAAATGGTTCAGTTTCACACGTTGAAACTTACGTCCACTATTCTCGATTAATAATTCTTAGTACCTTTCTACGGATTACAAAAATTATCAACCCACTCGTATAATCAACACTATGATTATAACTCAAGGTGAGTATCGCTAAATCCTCTATACTATCTTACGTTAATAAGAAAGTACAATATAACTCACACAGATTCTCGTTAAAGAATTGTAAGTTTATAATGATGTACTATTATCCAATAACGTATTTCACGCAAGCGATTGACAATAATTGATGCACGACTCTTTTGAAAAACAAACTCTAAAAATAATAAATATTTTGCTCAAGGTTTGCTTTAAAACGATTTTGGAAAATCAACACAAGTAATAGGTGTGTCGTGTAGTTCTTGTGTATTTCGTGTGTGTCAAGAATGAGATGTGAAGGAGTATTTATAGTAATAGAAGCATAGTAGATCTAAAACCCTAGCTCAATATTTAAGAAAGATATTTATCTTTAATATCATAAAAGAATATTTGCATTATCTTTTAGAAATATCTTTATCTCAAAATATTATTTGGTTTATCACTTAGAAATATATTTATCTTTAATATCTCAAAATATTGTTGTAAAGATATAATAAAATCCTAGATTAAGGTAAACAAGGAGAACAAGCCTAAGGAGGCCGGATTCTTCCATCAACACGAAACCCTAGGAGGCACGCAACCCTAGGAGACACAAACCTAGGTTTCCACGAAACCCTATGTGGCTCAAACCCTAGGTGGGCTAATTAGGTTAACAACAAATTGAGATAGAATAGATTAGAAACACTAGGTAGCATGACAACCCATAAGTTGTATTACTAACCAATATAATCTCATAAATATATTCTCTATTAAAACTTTTGATAAATATAAAAATACTCTTTCACTTTTGAAAACATTTTATTTCCAAAATCATGCATCAACATTTATCATCCAAAGTTATAGGCTAAAGCTATAACTTTGAACTTAAAATCACTCGAATGGAATAGTTACCGAATGACGACCTATACTATCTAATCTTCACAAAGATCTTCAGTATACAGATCATCTCTTCATCTTGATCACAAAGACCCTCCATCTCGAGTCTTGTGTTATTTGAAGGAGATCTTGCTTGAAGCGATTTTCTTTAAAGTTATGACTGAGTAGTTATAACTTCCATGTAAACTTCCAAAGTTATTCCTGAAGTTGTTATAACTTTGTCTCACAGACTTTGTCAAAGTTATGCCTGAAGTTCTTATAACTTTGATCTTTCTTCTCATAATTGTTGCTAGCTATAATAAGACTAAAGCACACAATTACACGCATATGATATATCGAGTAAAGCACATTATATCAAGTAAGCACATGTCGTTCTTAAAACTTTAAAATAGGTCCAACACCCAAGGAGGCTAAAACCCTAGGTATCGAAACCCAAGGTTGGCTTATTAGGTCAACAACCAAACGAGATAGAATATATTAGAAACCCTAGGTAGCATGACAACTCATAAGTTCTATTACTAAGCAATAGAATATCATGAATACATTATCTAAATAAAACTTTTGATAAATACAAAATACTCTTTCCCTTTTTGAAAACATTTAAAAGATTTATTTCCAAAATCATGCATCAATTTCATCATTCAATGTTATAGGTGAAATAGCTATAAATTTTAACTTAGTGTGTAAAGTTATAAGTGAACACTACAAGAAAAACTAATATTTGCGACGGACATATATATCATAGCAAAAATATAATTGCGACGGAATCTACGACGGATATTTAGTAGTGCGACGGAAAGTCCATAGCATATTTTTTCACATGGCGCCTTTGCTTTTTAACATGGCGGAAAACTGTGCAACGGAATTTCCGTCGCATAATGTAATAACGCCGGCGGAATTTGCAACGGAAAGTCCGTCGCACGTCAAAATAAATAACTTATGTCTTCACTTTGGAAAAGGACAGGTGGCAATGGTTTGCGACGGACTTTCCATCGCATAATGTAATAATGGCGACGGAATTTGCAACGGAAAGTTCGTCGAAGGCAAATTAAATAACTTATGTCTTCACTTTGGAAAAAGGACATGTGGCAATGGTCCTCCGACGTAATTTCCCTCGCAAATTCCGTCGCAGGATTTTGTTAATAATAGCAGCGCTCTCTTTCTCTCTCCCCGTGTTTACTTCATTTTACCTAAAATAGTCCCCGGTAATCGAATCCCTTGATTTTGCGACACCTTCCCCTCCGCCACCCCCAGACCACCGAAGCACCGCCATACACCGGATCCACCACTGTCGGCCACCTTCACCACCCAGGTACGCCGACCCTCTCTCTCTCCCTCTTCTTTTTAATTCCCTCTTCCTCCTTTTCCAGATCTAGCCACCGACAATCACGTCGGCCGCCAGCGCCACTCCTTCTCTCGGCTGACCAACGACCGTCGGCCACACCCCTCTTCCCCTTCCTCCTTTTCCCCTTCACCTTCTTACTTCTCTCCATTTCCCCTTCCCCTTCCTCCTCTCCTTGTCTGTTCCGCCGGCCGGCCCCGTCTCCCCCTGCCGGCGCCCCCTTCCCCTTCCTCCTTTTTCCCTTCCCCTTCTTTCTTCTCTCCTTTTCCAAATCCCCTTATTTCTTCTTTCCTTGTCGGTTCGGCCGGCCGTCTCCGCGTCCCTCTGTCGGCTGCCACGTCCCCCTCCCGGCGCCAACTTCCCCTGCCGGCGCCGCTTCCTTTCGATTATTAGTATTATTATTAAATTATATATTAATATTTTTTTTAAGTTTGATTAGTATAGTATTATAATTATTATTATTAAGTTTTTTTGTTTACGTTTAATTAGTATAGAATATTTGTTAGTATAGTTTTATGATAAACAATATAATTTATGTTTAATTGTCATTGTTATAATTATTGTTAACCAAATTGTATTTATTTTTACGTATAAGTTTGCGTTATCATGATTAATTGTTGGTTCTATTAGTACACTTTTAGTTCTTGTCGTTATTGTTTTGTATATTTATTTAAGTCGGTCATAATAATTATAAACGTGTATGTAGATTTGAAATGAAAAGAGTACAATGGGCGTGGATGTATGAAAGACTGGATTGTATTAAAAAATTAAGGCACGAGTTTGTAATGGGAGTTAATGAATTCATTAATTATGTTAAGAAACAAGAAGATTACGACAGATGTAAAGAAAGGAGTCGAAAATATCGATGATAATGAGATTTATTTTGAGGAGACTGGATTTGACGAGAAAGGAAGATGCTAGGGATTGGGACCAGCGGCGAATTATTTCTTTGACCATCATAGGCACTCTGTTGCTACCTTAGCCCCGACTCAGTTCACCCAAAGTTTCGCTACTAAGCTGTCAAAGGAGAATGCAGCAATTAGGCAAGAGCGCGACGAGCAAGCTCGAAGGATTGAAGATATAGAAGAGTACTTGAGTTAGGTTGGAAGAAATTCTACTCACACCTGCAGACCTGGAGGTCCTACACAGGGTCAAGACGACTTTGATGATGATGGCGGCGATAAAGCTAGGTCCAACCCATTCACCCCTTCCGATTCACTCCGTGTGGTTGAGTGATTAGTTAGTTATTTTGAACTTAATTATGACTTAAACCTTTTATTTGTAAGACTTGACTTTTATGATATAAAATCAAAACTTTGCTGATAAATGGTATTTGGGTTATATTAGTAACTTTTTGGTACGTTTACTACTGGAAAATTGCTGTTATTTGCAGGTTTTTGATCGTTTTAACACGTATAGGGGATCAGGAAAACAGGGCAAGCTGGTGAATGCACAGGTTTTTTTCCGACGGAACGTCCGTCGCAAACATTGACTACTGACTCAACACCTGTCTAGTTAAGTCAAACAAAAAGTCAACTTTTGCGACGAAATTTCCGTCGCAAAAGTTGACTTTTTGTTTGACTTAACTAGACAGTTGGCAGTCAAGTCAAACACGTAGTCATAGTTTGTGACGGAATTTTTGTCGCAAACTTTGACTACCTGGTTGACTTGACTGCCACCTGCTATGCGTCGCCATTTCTATTGGCGACGGATATTCCGTCACAGATAACTTGCGACGGACTAGTCCATCGCAGAATTTACTGTTTGCGACGAAAATATGCGACAGCCTTGATCCGTCGCAAATCTGTCGCAAAATTGTTTTTGGCTACGGAAAGACCGTATTTGCGACGGAATTTTCCGTCGCGAATTGAGCTTTCTCTTGTAGTGGAAATATTATAACTTTACTCACATAAATCACTCTAATGGAATAGTTACCAGATGCCGACCTATACTATCTAATCTTCACAAAGATCTTCAGTATACGGATCATCTCTTCATCTTGATCACAAAGACCCTCCATCTTGAGTTTTGTGTTATTTGATGTAGATCTTGCTTGTATTGTTTCTTCAATGTTATAACTAGAATAGCTATAACTTTGTATATGAATCCTCAAAGTTATACCTCAAGCTCCTACAACTTTGATCTTCCTACTTGTAATTGTTGTTAGCTATAATAAAACTAAAGCACACAATTACATGCATATACTTGTCATTATCAAAACTATATCATAGGTCCAGCAAATTCCCCCTTTTTGATGATGACAAGTCTCTTATGATTTGTGGCTAAGTTTAGTTCCCCCTCAACATAATACTACCAATGTTATAGTAACGTTGATCGCAAGAACATAACAAACTAGCCAAAGTTATAACTTGAAAGACTTTAAGAGATAACGGGTCTTGACAAGGAGCAAGCTTAAGAAAAGACTCAAATCATATCATTTCTTCCCCCTCTTGGTATTATCGAAAAGACAAGAACAAAAACATAAAAAGACTAGAACAATATACTCCGAGACAAGAAATAGATATGCAAATACGCAATATTAAACGATTCATAAACAAGCAAAATCAAGTACGTAAATGTCAATCAAACTACAAACCACAAGAAAAGGATAGTATAATGCCAATGGGCCGGATAGGGAAAGCCAAAATGGGCCGAATGACAATTAAGATAAGTAGTTTGAAACCGAAAATATGCAAGATGAAAAAGGATTAAGCTATATGTGGAGCACGGGGTTTGGTAAGGTCGACATAACCGGGTCAGGTACAGTACTCAATGGTGTCAAGACGATCAAAGCATGACTTAACATGAGCGGCTTGCGCGGTGAGGCACGTATCAAAGTTACGAACCTTCATAGAGAGAGCCTTTATTGCGTCATAGATGGTGTACATCCCATCTTGCATCTCCGCACGACTCTTTACCAATGCACCTCCTTGGCTAACCAAGAATTGCAATCGGACATCTACCACATTACTTTGTATTTTTTGAAGTCTACCATCGAATTCCGACATCCACGCCGTCAATTCTCCACTCACAACCAATCCATCATGGCCACAGTTTGAGCCACCGCTATGCCCCATCGCCACGGTTTGAACCGTCTTTTCCATAAACTCACCGATAACCTTTTCTTGCGCATCAAGGCGCTCCATTACCTTCCCCATAAACAAATCCAATTGGATTCAAGAGATAAAAAATCAATACCACTCGGTTTACCAACATTCGAACCAACTTTAGCTTGGAAAATTAATTCCGGACCCACGACCGCTATTTTCATAAACTTCAAATAAGTATCATTCATCTCGTCTTTAAGATTAACCCCATTGCTAGTCGGGTCAACAACCCTTTTTGCCTCCAAAATTCAAGAAACCCACATGCCGTAAGGAAGGTACAAGGTCGTGTAGACCTTGTCCTCCGTCGCCGAAAGTTTGTTTGGAAAATACAAGCAAATACAACCAAAGCTAAATTAACCCTTTCACCCTCAAGCCACTTACGGACAATCTACATTTCATTGCAACTCACCTTATCACATGCACCCTGACGGGGAACCACCGTGTTCCATAAAAAGTTATAGAAAAATTTCAATTTTGCTGAGAAATTTCTGGCCAACACACAACTCGAGAGACTAACATTCTCATCAAAATACTTTTTGACTGCCACCTTAACCGAATCAGATAACTCGTCTCATGTTGTACTCAGATTTATTTCGGCCCCATCATCAGGAACCGAAAACAGAGTACAAAAATCATGAATGGAGACGGAAATTTCACGGCCATTAACCGTTGCATGTAGAACTCCAACTTTAAGGAAACGGAAGCGTAAAATTGAATTACCTCAATAGGATACATTGACCCCAAAAACCGAGATATATCTTTCAATTCTTGAAATTTCAAGAAGTCGTTGAAAAATTTCAAAGCAGAATACTTGTCGCACCAAGCTTTCGGAAAGCTTCTACCCCCATGAATAGAATATTTAGCAACCTGATTAATCAATTTTTGCTCTTCCTTTGTTAGCCTTAATTTATCGAGCCCGGATGCCGTAGCTTGTGGCATGAATTCGCGAAACAAAGGTCGATTAGCACCGTCTGTAACCGTGCCATCCTCCTCTTTTTCAGAAGCAGAAGTGACCTTGTTCTTACCCAAGGTTAAGCTGACATCTCTTAGAACCCTCGAGAACCGTGCCTGACTCAGTTTTTGTCGAAGTTGGTGATTTCTGGTTTGGGTGAGAGGTTTGGTCAGGATTTGGAGACATGCAATGTGTTGAGGTATTGGTTTTGTGTGATTTTGGCGTGTTTTTGGTAGTCTTAGAAGCCATTGTTGTTGTTTTATCTTTATTTTAATAAAAAGGTTCAAGATGAAAGTGATGGGTGATGATGGAAAGTGATGTTTATATGGTAGAGTGTTGGGTTTGTTTTTTGTAAGCTACACGTGATAGCCGTCTTTTATCCTCTCCTTTGTTTTTTTAATTTGAGTAAGATATGAAAGGACTTTATGGTAAATAAATAAAGAGATAGAAGAGATAGGATTTGGAAAGTGGAAAATATATGGGAGGATAAAGTTTGTTGTGAATTTCGGTCAAAGGTAAATATTTTCGGTCAATTAGGAAGGTGAGTGAAACACCAAACTAGGGGCTAAGACAAGAATAGAAACACACAACACAAGACAAGGACAAGATAGATAAAACCCTGTATTCAGGACTACCAAGACAAGCACAGATAGTTCTAAATGCAGTGAATCCCAAGCTAAACTCACCCACTAAGACTAGCACAAGTGAATGACTCTAACTCAGGCCAACAAACTAAGACTAGCACAAGTTTGTTGAGGGTTGAGAGCTAACCAAGACTGGCACAGGTTAACAAAGAAAGAGTGGAAACTCTGGTTTTTATCATTCAGCATTCTGAGTTTCTTTCAAGGCAAAAGGCTCTTTATATAGAGCATTACAAAAGATCCTCACCATCCAACATAAGACTACATCTAAGGGCTTAAAGGACCCTTGAAATAACAACAAATGAGATACAAAAGTCTACTAGTAAGACGAGCAAAACAGACTGCAACAACTTCAGAAAAAGCAACTGAAAAGTAAGTTTGTCTCCTTTCCTGAAATGGCATTGTTTGAGCAGTTTTCTTTGGGGTTGTTTTGGCTGTCTGGTGCTTCAAATGGAACCTTGAGAGGGACTTCTAAGCTCCTTCCAACGTCCTTATTAATACTACTAAGGGTCACACAAAAGTAAGATGCCTTTGTTCATCCATTGGTCTTGAAACCAGCCTGGCTCTCAAAGTGACTGATTAACTTGTGGGCTGTTTTACTTGAACTTCCAAGGATAATTTGGAAAACTTATCCTGGACTTTTTTGTAGCTAAGGACCTCAACTAGATGGGAAAAGAAGTTGGAGCCCTTGCTTGGACAATTGCTGTAGGATATGTGGCCTGGAACTGGTACTTGTGTCTGTGGAATCCTTCTGGCTGTTGTTGATTTGGGACCTTGTTACTCTGGTTGGCATGGCTTGTGTAGATGTTGTTGTTGCTTGATCATGAGCCTTTGATGGTGTCATAACTTGATTGTGTGTTGCTTGGACATGGTTACCTTTTGTTGCTTTTGAAAACTTAGTTGTTTGGACTTGATCTGCCTTAGACTGAACATGGGTGTCTTTGTTGGTTGTTGTCTGAACTGGATTGCCAAATGAGGTTGCTCCCCTAGCTCCTGCTTCATCCTCCCCAGGTTGGAAAGATTTGAGCATCAAATCTCCAGGGTTCTCTTCTTCACTGTCATAGTAGGGGCTAAGGTCTCCTATGTTAAATGTGCCATGAACTCCATATTCTCCTGGCAAATCCACCTTGTAAGCATTGGCTCCCACCTTTTCTATGACTTCAAAAGGGCCTTCTGCTCTAGGCATAAGTTTGTTCTTTCTTTTGCTTGGGAACCTTTCCTTTCTGAGGTGTAACCACACCAGGTCACCTGCTTGAAACTCCTTCTTTCCTCTTGGCACCTTGGCTTTGATTTTGTACTGCTCATTAGTCTTCTCTATGTTTCTCTTAACCTGTTCATGCAACCTGAGCATTTGTTCCACCCTTTTCTTGGCATCATAGTTCAGTATCTCTTTAGGCACATTGGATAGCTCCATAGGCATGAGTGGGTTGCTGCCATAGACCACCTCAAAGGGACTGTGGCCAGTACTTGATGAAGGGGCCCTGTTGAAGGCAAATTCTGCTTGGGCTAGTTTGAGATCCCAATCTCCTAGTGACTTCTTCACAATGCACCTCAGTATTCTCCCTAGGGTTTTGTTGGTGATTTCTGTCTGACCATCAGTTTGAGGATGGTGGGATGTACTAAAAAGCAGCCTGGTGTCTAGGAGCTTCCACAGGGTCTTCCAGAAGTAACTCATAAACTTTGTATCCCTGTCTGAAACAATTGATCTAGGCACTCCATGTAGTTTGACTACTTCTTTGAAGTAAAGCTCAGCAACCCCTGAGGCATCCTCAGTCTTCCTACATGGCACAAAGTGAGCCATTTTGCTAAATCTGTCAACCACAACCATGATGGAATCCTTTCCCCTAGGAGTCTTGGGCAGAGCCACAATGAAATCCATGCTGATGTCTTCCCAAGGTTTGTCAGGTACAGGCAGTGGAGTGTAAGGTCCTGCTTGGAAAGAACTCTTTGCCTTTTGGCAAGTAGAGCACCTCCTAAGAATAGCTTGAACATCCCCTTCCATCCTAGGCCAGTAAAACTGATCTTGCAGGATATCCATGGTCTTCTGCACCCCAAAATGTCCTGCTAGCCCATTAGAGTGGACTTCCCTCACCAATAGGTCCCTGTATGAGCCCCTAGGGACACACAATTTGTTCCCCTTAAACATGTAACCTTCCTGCAGCTGATACTTGTTCTCTTTTACTCTAGGACTGTTCTGCAGGGTTAACCAATCCTCCATGAAATCAGGATCATCCTGGTACAGCTCCTTCATAAACTCAAAGCCTAGCACCCTTTGTTGGATTGTCACCAACATAGAATGTCTCCTAGACAAGGCATCTGCTACCACATTTGACTTACCTTCCTTGTATTTGCTTGAGAAGTTGAAGGACTGAAGGTATTCAACCCATTTTGCATGCCTTGCACTGAGCTTGTGTTGGCCATTTATGTATTTCAAGGCCTCATGATCAGAGTGAAGTACAAAAGGCTTGGGTTTAAGATAATGGCTCCAGTACATGAGGGCTCTCACCAAGGCATAAAACTCCTTGTCATATGTGGAGTAATTGAGCTTAGCCCCATTGAGCTTCTCACTGAAGAAGGCCACAGGATTCCTTCCTTGGATGAGTACTGCTCCAATCCCTACCCCACTTGCATCACACTCTACTTCGAATAGCTGATCAAAATCAGGTAGAGCTAGTATAGGTGCCTCACAAAGCTTCTTTTTGATGAGCTCAAAGGCTGCTTGTGCCTGTTCAGTCCACTTGAACTCACCCTTCTTCATCCCTTCTGTTACAGGCACCATGATAGTGCTGAATCCCTGTATGAACCTCCTATAGAAGGAGGCTAGGCCATGAAAACCCCTAACCTCAGTGATGTTCTTGGGAATAGGCCAAGACTTGATGGCTGCAATCTTCTCCTGATCCACAGATATGCCCTTGGCAGAGATGACATACCCCAAGAATTTAACCTCCTCAGCCATGAAAGTACACTTCTCCATTTTCCCAAAGAGCTTATGCTCTCTCAGTTTCAGAAACAACAACTTTAGATGGTTCAGATGTTCAGATTTGCCCTTACTATAGACCAGGATATCATCAAAGTACACCACAATGAACTGACCTATGAAAGGCCTTAAGACTTCAGTCATAAGTCTCATGAATGTACTAGGGGCATTGGAGAGACCAAATGGCATCACCAGCCATTCATAGAGCCCATGCTTGGTTTTAAATGCTGTTTTCCACTCATCCCCCTCCCTGATTCTCACCTGGTGGTAACCTTGCCTAAGATCTATCTTGGAGAATAGACTGGCTCCACTTAACTCATCCAACATGTCATCCAGCCTTGGGATGGGGAACCTGTACTTGACAGTGATATTGTTAATGGCCCTGCTGTCAATACACATTCTCCATGAACCATCCTTCTTAGGAACTAGGAGGGCAGGCACTGCACAAGGACTCAAAGATTCCCTGACAAATCCCTTTGACATCAGCTCCTCCACCTGCCTCTGCAACTCTTGGGTGGACTTGGGGTCACTCCTGTATGCTGGCCTGTTAGGTAGCATGGCACCTGGAATGAGGTCTATCTGGTGCTCTATGCCCCTTAGGGGGGAAGTCCTGATGGTAGTTCTTCTGGAAATACATCCTCATGCTCACTGATCAGCTCCTTTACCTCTGGGGGCACCTCAACTGGTTCCTCAACCTGTTTGGATAAGAGGAAATATACAGGTTGTTCTTGTTCCACCTCTCTGAGCATGGCTGCCTCTGTGAGGAAAAGAACCTCCTTGGATCCACTGGTGCTAGGACTACCATAGTCCCTAGTGTTTGGGGGTAAAGGTGTCAGGACTATCCTTTGATTCCCATGTCTAAAAGTGTACACATTGCTCTTCCCTTTATGCAAGACATCTTTATCAAACTCCCATGGTCTGCCCAGTAGTAAATGGCATGCATCCATAGGCACTACATCACAAGTCACCTCATCCTTGTAGGTGCCTCCAATAGAGAAGGACACTAAACATTGTTGATAAACCCTTACTTCAGCACCCTTGTTCAACCATCTGAGTTTGTAAGGGTTGGGGTGGGGTTTGGTCTCCAAGACAAGCTTGTTAACCAAGGTAACTGAGGCTACATTGGTGCAACTTCCCCCATCTATGATCACATTACAAACCCTTCCTTGAATAGTACACCTGCTCCTAAAGATTAGAGATCTCTGGTCTTCTTCTAGAAGTTGATGCTGAGAGTGCATAACCCTCCAAAGAACAAGGCTGTGACCAGTGTCTGGTGGGGCTACTACCAAAGGGGCATCACCTTCCTCTTCATGTTCTCCTGTTCCCTCCTCCTGCTCATACTCAATGAGCCCTTCCTTCTCCCATTCCATGACTTCCACTGCTGTCAAGGCTCTTCTTGAGGGACAGTCTCTCTTAAAGTGGCCATAACCTTGACATTGATAACATTTTCTCTTCTCTTTTGAAGGAGTGAGGGTAGGTTGCTGACTTTCAGGTGCCTTACTCTTTTCCAAGGGGTTCCTATTAAAAGTTATGGGAGTCCTAGGACCTTCCCCACTTCTGACCCCAGAATAAGGTTTAGTTATAGTAGGTTTGGTGAAAGACTTGGTTGTTTCCTTCCCCATTTTCTCAACCCTAAGGGATAGGTTAACCACATCCTCAAAGGACCATAGGGGCTGCATCCTAACCTTGTTAGCAATGCCTGGGCTTAGGCCTTCTAGGAACCTAGCAATCCTTTGTTCAGGTTTCTCAGTGATGTCACATTGAAGGGTAAGCTGCTCAAACTCTCTCAGATAAGACTCAACAGATTTTTCATTTTGTTTTAGTTTAGACAGCTTGATGAACAAATCCTGAGTATAATCCTTAGCAACAAACTTGTTCAACATTTTTTTCTTCAACTTAGACCAGGATTTGATGGGTTCCTTACCCTCCCTAGCCCTTAGACTCTTCATGGTTTCATACCACAGGGAAGCATACCCTTTCAATTTCAGAATAGCTACTTTAAAGGCTTTAGCATCATTGTATCCTTTGTATTCAAAGACTCTCTCTATATCCCTAAGCCATTCTAACAAATCATCAGGATTTAAGCTACCAGAAAACTCAGGAATGTCTACCTTGAGGTGTTTATCAGTGAGGCCATGCCCTGAAGCTCTGCTCCTTGTGGATTCATCTGAGTCTGAAGGTTTCTCCTCTTCAGGTGGTCTGACCCTGCCTCCTGGTGGACCTAGGCCTCTCCCACGACCTCTGCCTCTTCCTCCAGCAAATATTTGGTTGCCTATCACCTGATCCAAGGCTCTGGTTAGGGTGGTTACAACCCCAGCCAGGTCCTCCATCCTTGCTTCTACTCCTGCCAATCTCTCTTCACTCATTGGGCTATTTTTGTAGTTTTGAATGTAGTTTGGTTAAATGAACTCACAGTAGAAATAAACCTTAGCTCTGATAACCAATTTGAAACACCAAACTAGGGGCTAAGACAAGAATAGAAAACACACAACACAAGACAAGGACAAGATAGATAAAACCCTGTATTCAGGACTACCAAGACAAGCACAGATAGTTCTAAATGCAGTGAATCCCAAGCTAAACTCACCCACTAAGACAAGCACAAGTGAATGACCCTAACTCAGGCCAACAAACTAAGACTAGCACAAGTTTGTTGAGGGTTGAGAGCTAACCAAGACTGGCACAGGTTAACAAAGAAAGAGTGAAAACTCTGGTTTTTATCATTCAGCATTCTGAGTTTCTTTCAAGGCAAAAGGCTCTTTATATAGAGCATTACAAAAGATCCTCACCATCCAACATAAGACTACATCTAAGGGCTTAAAGGACCCTTGAAATAACAACAAATGAGATACAAAAGTCTACTAGTAAGACGAGCAAAACAGACTGCAACAACTTCAGAAAAAGCAACTGAAAAGTAAGTTTGTCTCCTTTCCTGAAATGGCATTGTTTGAGCAGTTTTCTTTGGGGTTGTTTTGGCTGTCTGGTGCTTCAAATGGAACCTTGAGAGGGACTTCTAAGCTCCTTCCAACGTCCTTATTAATACTACTAAGGGTCACACAAAAGTAAGATGCCTTTGTTCATCCATTGGTCTTGAAACCAGCCTGGCTCTCAAAGTGACTGGTTAACTTGTGGGCTGTTTTACTTGAACTTCCAAGGATAATTTGGAAAACTTATCCTGGACTTTTTTGTAGCTAAGGACCTCAACTAGATGGAAAAGAAGTTGGAGCCCTTGCTTGGACAATTGCTGTAGGATATGTGGCCTGGAACTGGTACTTGTGTCTGTGGAATCCTTCTGGCTGTTGTTGATTTGGGACCTTGTTACTCTGGTTGGCATGGCTTGTGTAGATGTTGTTGTTGCTTGATCATGAGCCTTTGATGGTGTCATAACTTGATTGTGTGTTGCTTGGACATGGTTACCTTTTGTTGCTTTTGAAAACTTAGTTGTTTGGACTTGATCTGCCTTAGACTGAACATGGGTGTCTTTGTTGGTTGTTGTCTGAACTGGATTGCCAAATGAGGTTGCTCCCCTAGCTCCTGCTTCAGTGAGTAAGATAGATTTAGGCAAATATATGGTCCATAATTCAATATTCATGTAATACTTAATTATGCAAGATATTTACGTAAAATCAATATATATATATATATATATATATATATATATATATATATATATATAGATATATTTATATATATATATATATATATATATATATTTATATATATATATATATATATTTATATATATAAAAGAGACTTTTTTCGAGCAATTCTATTGGTCAACATCATCTTTTTCAGTTTTTGGAAAGTATATTTATAAATCTTGCAAGATTACGAAAAAGATATTATGTAATATTTCTAATATCACAAATATTATTTACGTAAGAAAAATTTGATTATCAATCTGACAAAAAAAATTTAAAGCAAAATATTTGAAAACTTACATATTTTGATTTTTAACGAAAAATGCTTTCATTAGAGTATAAATTTTGAATTTTTTACTACCAACTTGTTTATTATATCATATAATTATAACCTAAGTATACGAAAAGTAAATAAATGACTTTTAAAATATTTTTATTATTCTAATATTTGTATAATAGTTTAGTAGTAGTCAATAAATATTTATTTTACAGAAAAATATTATGAACTACTTAGTATGTTATTTGTTCCACATTGAAAAATAACGTAGGTTTGGTGAATATATTACATATAAAAAGTAGAATTGTCCCACATCGAAAATTTACCTTAAGATATGATGATCCTATGATTATAAATAGAAGTCATCATTGGACCTTATGCATCCACCCAAAATCGTTTGAGTCTCTTAAGTATTGTCTTAGAGATATCTTACAAGTTTGTATTATTATCTTTACAATAATTAAATTTACATCATAAAAAATTAATTTAGGAAAGTTTCATAAATAATACTTTGGATATAAAAAATAAAGTGGATAATCTTTTAGTTAATATAAAATAACAATGATAGAAATATATATTTTAAAGAAGAAGATGGTGTACTATTTAATGGAGTATATTATTTGTCTCACATTGAAAAATAACGTAGAAGTGGTAAATATATTACGTATAAATAGTAAAATTATTCTACATCGGAAAAAATAACATAAAGTGGGTAATCCTATGATTATAAATAGGTGTCATCCTAGGTATCAACCCAACATTTTTTTAATCTCTTAAATATTGTCTTAGAGATCTCTTAAAAGTTTGTATATGTGATGAATATACTATGTATAAAATTAACATAAGGTGGGTGATCTTATGATTATATATAGGAATCATCCTTGGACCTTATATATCAAACTAAAATCTTTTAAGTCTCTTAAATATTGTATTAGAGATCTCTTACAAGTTTGTGTATTATTATCTCCACAATTGTTATATTTACATCATAAAAAATTGTTTTAGAAAAGTATTTTAAAAAAAAATTAAAGTATTGTAAAAAAAATTATGAAGATAATATAGTTATAATCGTGGTAAAAAAACCCCTGCAAAGTATAGAAATTCAAATATTATTTGCACATACTTGATGTAATTTTTAATATATTATTTGTCCCACATTGAAAATAATGTAGATGTGATGAATATATTGCCTATAAATAGTAGAATTATTTCATATCAAAAAATTATCATATGGTGGGTCATCTTATGATTACAAATATAAATCATATTTGGAACTAAAGTTTCAACCCAAAATCTTTTGAGTCTCTTACATATTGTCTTACAGAGCTCTTACAAGTTTGTATTATAATCTTAACTATAGTTAAATTTACATCATTAAAAATTAATCTAGAATAGTATCATAAATAGTAATTTTGACGGTAAACTATTTAATTTGTTATTTGTCCCACATTGAAATACAATATATGTGGTGAATATATACTATGTATAAATAGTAAAATTGTCCCACATTGAAAAATTATCATATGGTGTTGTGATCATAAATATGATCATCGCACAAACGTTTTAAAAAAAAAATTATATTGTTAATATATGACTTTTAAATTATTATTTTATCATTTTAATATTAATATAATAGTTTAGTAATAGTTAAGAAATAAATATTATATAGAAAAAGATGGTGTACTACTTAGTTTGTTATTAGTCTCACATTGAAGAAAAATGTATGTGTGGTGAATATATTACCTATAAATAGTAAATTGTCCCACATCGAAAAATTACTAAACACATAGGGTGATTCTATGATTATATATAGTAGTCATCCTTGAACTTAGGTATAAACACACAATTTTTTAAGTCTTTTAAGTATTGTGTTGGAGAGTTCTTAAACATTTGTATTATAATCGCCACAATAGTGAAATTTACGTCATTAAAAATTAATTTTGAAAAGTATCATAAATAATAATTTTTATGATAAACTATTTAATGTATTATTAGTGCCACTTTGAAAAATACTGTATTTGTGGTAAATATATATACTAAGTGGAAATAGTAAAATTATCCTATATCGGAAAATATTATGAGGTGAAGTGATCATAAATATGATTAAAAATAGGAGTCATTTTACTCTCTTAATTGTTGTCTTAATTAACTCTTAAAAGTTTGTATTATTATCTCCACAATAGTGAATTTATATCATCAAACTTAATTTAAGAAATCTAGGAATGTATTATATAAGTAAGGATTTTGATGGTGTTTAAATTAATAAGTTGCTTGTCCCACATTGAAATATAATACAAGTTTAGTAAATATACTACCTATAAATAGTATAATTGTCCCACATCGAAAAATTATCATAAGGTGGGGTGATTTTATAATTATAATTAGGTATCAACCAAAAATCTTTTCAGCCTCTTAAATATTGTCTTAGAGATCTCTGAAAAGTTTGTATCCACATTATCTTACATTATCAAAAATTAATTTAGGAAAATATCATAAAAAAAATAAAGTGAATAATCTTTTATTTATCTCAATATACATTTCTTATATTATATTCAAGTGGTGTTTATGATTTTTATTTAAAAAACTTTACTTTTCCTTTCACAAAAAAAAAATTGTGAAAACGAGTTTCCTTCAACTTAGATATTCACCCAAAATATTTTGAATTTCTTAAGTATTATCTTTTAATGGTGTACAACTAAATATGTTATTTGTCCAACATTGACAAATAATGTAAGTATGGTGAATATACTATCTATAAATAGAGGAATTATCCAACATCGGAGAAATATCATAAGATGGACTGATCATGCGATTAAAAATAAGAATCGTCCTTGGACTTAGATATCAACCCAAAATCGTTTAAGTATCTCAAATATTATTTTAGAGAACTCTTACAATTTTGTATTTATTATGAACTTAATATAATTAGATTCGTGGTAATACAAATGTTATCATTACAGTATAAAATCTCATACATTTTGCACATACTTGGTGTAATTCTTAGTATGTTATATATCCACCTTAAAAAATATTGTAGGTGTGGTGAATATACTAATACCTTTAAATAGTAGAATTGCCCCATATTGGGCAATTACCATAAGGTGGGGTGATAAACCCAAAATATTTTGATTCTCTTAACCATTGTCTTAGAGAGCTTTATTCTTAGGTACCTTGGATCATTTTTCAAGTCATAATATAGATCAAATATAACATGAGTCCTGACAAGGTTGGTAAAATATGTTTAAAATAGAAGTTGAATCAATATATCAATATTATTCTCTTAAAATTACGGAGCATATTATTATAATCTTAAAATTTCAAAAGTTTATTTTTACAAGTTAATTGTTATAGGAAAATCATGAAAATGACATTAACGTAGACCCGTGCATCGCACGGGCATGAAATTTAGTAGATAATATTACACTCAAATATACTCACAACGGAATATACGGACACAGTCATACAATCATGTCTTATTCTAACCAGTTATGCAGGTTCGTAAAATAAATATAACTAATTTAATTGCTACTGATTAAACCAATTTCTAAGCGCAAAATCTCAAAACTTCTTCTAGCTAATGCCTTGGTTAAAATGTCAGCCCATTGATATTCAGTACTACAAAATTCTAGTTTAATGTTGCCTTTTTCTACATGGTCGCGTAAGAAATGGTGTCTAATGTCTACATGTTTAGTACGAGAATGCTGAGCTGGGTTCTTAGAAATAATAATATCACTCATATTATAACAGAATATAGGCATAAAACCAACATTTACAGCATAATCACATAGTTGTTGCTTTAACCAAAGTCACTGAGAACATACCAGTCCGCCAGCTATATACTCGGCTTCAGCAGTAGACAATGCAACATAATTTTGCTTCTTTAAGCCCCAAGTGATAATACATGGTCCAAAAAACGTAGCAAATCCAGAGGTACTTTTTCTATCTAACGAACATCCTACATAATCTACATCTGAATATCCTACTAGATCGAAATTGCAGTCAAGTGGATAACATAGGTATAAATTAAATGTACCAATTAAATATCTCAAGATACGTTTACCTGCAATCATATGTGAATCTTTAGTGGATGATTGAAATCGAGCACAGACACATATACTAAACATAGTGTCAGGTCTACTCGCAGTTAAATATAATAAAGAACCAATCATACCTCGATATGTTGTCTCATCGAAACTCTTACCTTGTTCATCTAGGGCTAACTTTTTATCAGTTACCATAGGTGTGTCTATTGGCAGAGCGTTCTCCATACTCAACTTTATGATTAGCTCCTTGACCTATTTCTGTTGGTGAATCATTATACCGTTTTTCGTTTGTTGAATCAGTAATCCTAGGAAAAATTTTAATTCTCCCATCATGCTCATTTCAAATTCTGAGGTCATTAGATCTGAAAAATACTTGCACAATTTATTGTTAGTAGAACCAAAAATAATATAATCTACATAAATTTGAGCAACAAGTAAATCAGATCCCTCGGATTTTAAAATAGGGTTTTATCAACAGATCCTCATTTAAAATTGTTTTGTAATAAAAACTTGGACAATCTGTCTTACCATGCCCTAGGAGCTTGTTTAAAACCATTTAAGGCTTTATCAAGTTTAAAAACATGGTTTTGAAATTTGCTATTTAAAAATTCGGGAGGTTGTTCAACAAAAACCTCTTCTTCAAAATAACCGTTAAGCAATGCAGTCTTAACACCCATTTGGTATAATTTCATTCCTTTATGAGCTGCGAAGGGGATAAGTAGCCGAATAGCCTCAAAAATTGCCACAGGTGCAATCTCGTCATAGTCGATTCCTTCTTGTTGATTATATCCTTGAACGACCAATCGAGCCTTATTACGAACTATAACTTCTGTATCATCCAATTTATTTCTGAATACCCATTGAGTACCAATTACAGTTCGATTTTTAGGTCGTGGCACTAGATACCAAACTTTGTTACGTTCGAACTGTTGAAGCTCTTCTTGCATGGCCAAACTCCAGTCGGATTCTGTAAGTGCTTCTTTGATGTTGGTAGGCTCTATGGTAGAGAGAAAAGAATAGAAGGAGCAAAAGTTATTTAACGTTCGTCTTGTTTGAACTCCTTTATTCAAACTCCCTAGGATACTTTCCATAGGATGAGAACTCTTATATTTCCATTACTTAGA
This sequence comes from Heliosperma pusillum, assembly GCA_022085475.1. Classification (NCBI taxonomy): domain Eukaryota; kingdom Viridiplantae; phylum Streptophyta; class Magnoliopsida; order Caryophyllales; family Caryophyllaceae; genus Heliosperma; species Heliosperma pusillum. The sequence goes on along the minus strand of JAIUZE010003036.1, from coordinate 72,320 downwards.
GTTCTTAGGCTCATCATCATCTGATAAACTCTCACTTCCCTCAAATGATTCAGAGTCAAGATTGGTTCCCCCTGAGTTCAACTCCGGGGTAGTACCTAAAGTTCATACAACTTTAGTTACATCATTTTGATCAAGGTCCAAAGTTATAGCATCATTAGTTATAACTTCGGTTTCCTTATTCTTGTTTTGAGAGGAAACATTCGTATCATCAACAATTGTCTCATCTCTTTTTTGAAGATCCTTTGCGGATTTTTCAAGTTCATCATTGAATCCTTCAATAACTTCTTCATCTTTTCTGGTAAATAATCATCATGTTGCGTTAAAGTGTTTTGATGATGACAAGTCCTTGATCACTAGCTTGGTTAATTGCTTTGTGTATGGTTTAGAGTGGTTGCAGGAAACAAGAGATATGCTGAAAGATTGAAGGATTGAGAGTTGAAGAATTTAAGCTCTGTTGAAAGTCTTGCGTCTAGAAAGTATAAGGGTGACGGACTTTGAGCTTAACAAGTAAGAACTGTTTTGAACAGTTTGTCAAACTGTACAAATCAACTCTGATCATTTATATCCAATCAAAATTCATTGAGAATATTTTTCTTAAATATTTCGTTTGAACTAAAGAAAGATATTATTTGCTGAGGTATACATATACTCTTTTAGTTTTAGAAAAACGAGAAAGTATTTTGTGAAAATCAAAAGTCTATCTTTTGTGCCTTGAAATATAAGGAAGATATTATATAAGATATTTTATCTTCTAAAATATACTTTCCTTGTTTTATGAAACTCTCAAGATTTTACTGCTATTTATGTAGAGAGTTTTATTTTGAAAAGAGTACTCCTTGTGCAAAAAATCAAACGTTGAACTGAGCAAAGTTTTGAGCTTTTATTTTCATTGAAAATATTTTTTAGAAAACTTGTTCTTTTATTGGATATCAAGGTGCTCGAAAAATAAGTCATCTATTAGGCTATTTTGTTCTCCATTGTTCTAACTTGTGAACCATATAAGGAGACATAGTAGTTGTAATTTTCAATTTGTGAAAGAGAGATTTTGGGGTACGGGTTTGTACTCGAGTTGCACAATCGGGTTGATCGTGGGGGTCTTCTTGTAATTGGGTTGATTTATTAAGAAGATATTAATAAGAGAGATAGTGGACGTAGACCTTTAGAGAGTAGGTCGAACCACTTAAAAATCGTTGTGTTCTTCTTTTAATTACTCGTTACTTTTCAATCTCATATTTAATCTCGCTTGATAATTGGTCAGAATCAGTGCTGCATAGAATTCACTGTTTTAAACAATACGTTGAGTTGTTTAATTTGCTTGTGTACTGGTTCAGTTTTGAGTCGTGTGTTTTAATTTTTTAAAAGGATACATAATTCACCCCCTCCCCCTCTTTAGTACATAATATATAAACTCAACAATTTGTATCAAAGCCTCGTGCTCTTGACTGCTTTACCGCAAGGAGTTTGGTCCTTTTGAGTTTATTTTTTTGTTTATCTAACTTAAATGAATTCCATATCCGTCAAATGTCCTGTCTTTGATGGCACAGACTATAGCTGGTGGAAAAATAGAATGATGCATTTTATTCAAGGAATTGATTATGAATTTTGGGCAATTATTGAAAGTGGCCCTCTTGTAATTACGACCACCGATCCAAAAGGTTTTGAAAGTCCCAAAGCAAGAGCGGCCTACACTGTCGATGACTATAAGAAGGCAGAAAAGAACGCTCGAGCAATATCCCTTCTACAATCAGGCCTTATAAATGAAGAGGCTGGTCGTATTGCTGGTTGTAAGACGGCTAAGCAAATTTGGGATACTCTCGAGTTAGCCCACGAGGGAACACTGCAAGTGAAGAAACTTCGTATTAATCTTCTAATGCAAAAATTCGAGGTCTTCAAAATGCAAAACGATGAATCAATTAAAAGTATGTCTTCCCGATTTTCAAGCATAACTAATGAAGTTTCAAATCTTGGTCCCTCTTTTCAAAATGAGGACATTGTCCGTAAAATTATAAGAAGCTTAACCAAGAGATGGCTAGCTAAGGTCACTGCCATTGAAGAAGGCAGGGACTTAACCACTCTCACCTATAAAGCCCTAATGAGATCTCTTATGGCACACGAAATTTCTCTTGATGACGCCGAAGAGAAATCCAAGGCTAAGGGGTTAGCTTTGAACGCCTTCTCAAGTGACAATAAAAGTGATATTGAGGAGGAGGTTGCGTTGTTGTCTAAACGTATTGCAAAAATAATCAAAAAACAAAACCAAGGAAAGTTCGAAAATTTCTCATTGAATAAATCTGCTCCTTCATCATTCTCATCTTCATCATCTCGTTCTATGTCTAGAATGGGGTGTTTTAAATGTGGAGATCGTGATCATCAGATCCAAAACTGTCCCAAGTGAGAAGAAGTAAAATCTCTAGATAAACGTGAGAAGTCTAAGTAGGAGTACAAACGTGCTATGATTGCTGATGTGTAGGGTGAGTCGAATTAGAGGACGATGAACCACCTAAGGAAGAAACTGTAGAAAAATTATGTCTTCGCTCCACATATAAACCTGTGTTACAAAAGAAGGCACACAAAGATGATCTTAGATGTCTCATGGCCCATACTGATAATTTTGACAGTTAATCTGATGATGAGGTAGCTCTTTCTAACCTTAAGATTCGTGTTAGATCCCTTTCTAAAGAAAAAATAATTAGGTTACTTGATGAGACCCTAGACACATGTTATGACCAAAATAGACGTCTGAAAGAAATGCAATCTAAAATTTAAAGTATAGCGGAGGAAAACATAAAACTGAAACGTGATCTGAAACATATAGGAAAACAAACAGTTGATCAATCTAATTATTCTGAGCTTACCAATGAGAACGAGTTACTTGTCAATAAGATGCAAGCTTTAACTGATGAATTAGATAAAATAAAAGATATGCATCCTAAAGGAACGACTACCTATTCTGGTGTCAGTGCTAAATTTGATAGACTTAATATTGACTATGAGAATCTTCTTGACAAGAACAAGAGACTTCTTAAAAAAGATTGATAACCTTGAAGTCGACCAAAGTAATGCTAGGAACGTCACTGCTAAATGGGAAGGTAGTAATACGGTTCTTGATTTCCTAGTTAGTCAATCCAGAAACACTAAGAAGTTAGGACTAGGGTACTGATAAGCGATATTTTGTACTAATTTATCCCCCGTTTTAGCTCGATTTCTATATGATTTATGCACTTTGTTAAGTGATTAACGAGCTAATATTACTATTCTAGTTGTTTTGCGTGCTTTGTCTCGTTTTATAGGAAATGAAGCGGTTTTGCTATATTTTCTTACTTTATGGAGCAAAGGCACTAGAATACAAGTTTACGAGGAACCGATGATAGCAATTTCATGATTGGATCACAATTCCCATTGCATCATTCCTCAAAGTGGATTGGTCTCGACTTTTAACTTAGTTTCTCAATTAAAACACAAGCCCAAGTCAACCAAAGCCTGGCCCAAGACCATTTCCGAGCTGCAAACTACCAAAACAAGGCATAGGATTCCGTGCCCAAAGAAGAAATTTGAAGAGACGAAAGAAAATCCATCAGGGTTACATACCCGATCGGATTTACCACATACTCGATCGGGTATGTAAGCTGATGAACGCCTCTTGCCTCTTCTTCTCCCAAGCTTTAATGGGGATGTTTATTGCCTTGTCTAGGGTATAAATTCGGATGGAAAAGCTCAACCTTGCAGCCCTATAAAAGCCTAAGATCATCATCAACATTAGAACACATTAGAGGACAATTTACAACAATACATTTTAGAACACATTACATTAGATTACATTAAGATTATAGTTTAGACATCTTACTTCAAGCATTTTCTCTAGCACTCTCTACTGTTTTATCATTACATTTTGGTTGAAGTTTGTTCTTATTATTTTCTCTTACATCGTTATACTTCCATTCCCGGTAATTCTCTATCTTTTGCTTTCATTATTTTCAATACCGTTATGTTTATTTTGTATTAGATTCTATCACTTCCATAACCCATGAATTATAATCTACTTAGTCTTCTTTTCATATTAACATTGTTGTTAGTAATCTCGCATAAATGTAGTTTAATCAAAATTAAATCATCGTTTAATATGTCTCATTTTACTTCACCTAGTCATATAATAATCATTGTAAATTTCATCATTAGAATAATAGCCAATTTAATATTGATCATGTCAATCATTTTAATATCCCTAATTCATAGTTTAATTTCCTACATCTTTTTCCTCTTAATTTATTTAATCACATAAATTAAAACTAGTAGTGTAGGATTATCATTATGTAAATATAATAAATAAAATTGAAATATTGAAATGATTTACTAGTTAAAATGAATTAAAAGAAGAATCGATACCAATAGAACCATCTAGTTTGTTTCTTCCTTTGGTTGTGTCAAATTCTATAACTTTGTTTAATGGCCATAAATAATTGTTTGTATTAGTCAATTTCCGTCTTAGAAACGAGAGTTGGGATGGGAATTAGGACTACCAATAGGGGTTTAGTGACCTAACCCGGCTGAAAGGACGTTAGGACCCATTAAAAAGTCGGTACGAATCCGAGAGGAATATACCGCTACAAGGCTTAGACAATCATAGTAATTCTAATATTGGTATCAATAAAGCTTTTAAATCATTTGACATGAATTTCTAATTCTCTATATCAATTTGATTAGATAGTTTATTTTATCGTTTCAGTTAGGTTATTTTACCGTCATTTTATTACCGTTCTTAGATAGTTTATTTTATTGTCATTTGTTAGTTTATTAGTTTTCTATTATTTTAGTTAGGTAGCTTTTCAATATTGTTATTTTGATTATCGTTCTTAGTTAGATTTAGTTATTGTCACTTTCCTTTCCGTCAAGTAGACTAGTTTATTTTATCTTGCAAATTTATTATCGTCATCAATTTGATTAGATTTATTTTTATCGCAATTTCCATACTTGTCATTTAAATACCGTCATTGTATATTTGTCATTTTATTTCATAATAGTAGTTTAGATAATCAACACAAGTAAATCGAACTTAAATAAAAATCACTCCATAGCAATTCATAGTTAACACGTACTCCCTGAGGATCGATCCCTACTTCCCTAATTACATTCTTTATGTTGTTAGCCTAAGTGTGGGTAATTATTTTTGTATTGGGACTGCGACACAACCGGTCAAATTTTGGCGCCGTTGCCGGGGAGCACGGTTTTGTTTATCTATGTATTGCTGATTTTTGTTTAAGATTTTACCATTTTTAGGTGCAACCGTACCTTAAATCATTACTTACTTTCCTTTATGTGTTTTTCTTTTAGGTTGACAAAAATGGTGGGAACAAAAGAAGATTCTAGGTTCCGGGTTTTTGAACTTGCTAATGGGATCCTAAGGGTCCATATCACTCTAATTGCTCTCATTGAAGGTAACCAATTCAGTGGCGAGCCAAATGAAAACCCAGCCCACCATATCCAAACTTTTTGTGAGTTGTGTCAAACTTTTATGAGGGAAGGGATCACCCAAAACCAAATCAAAGAAACTCTCTTTCCCTTATCACTAAAGAGAGAAGCCAAATGGTGGTTCACCCGTCGTCTAAAAGATGCCACAAAACCAATGGAGTGGGAAGAGATCGTCATAGCTTTCCATCGTAGGTTTAAACCTCAATCCACCACGTCAACCTTATCGAGTAATTCACAAAGAGAAAGTGGGGAAGGTTCCCAAAGTAATGGGGGAGAGTGAAAGAAAACCTGAGTGGAAACCTCATGTGATGTTGACACTACCATTTCCTTAGCCTATCCCGTTCCATCAAATGAAACCACCCCAGGAAGTACTTTATATCGTCCAAAAGTTTTAAACCCGTTTACCTCGCCAACAACCCCTTGTGAACTTTGTGGAGGAATAGGGCATGTACCTCAAAGATGTGGGAATAAACTCAAACCATTAAACCCCTTTCACCCACAATTTCGCCAAACCCAACCTTTTAATGCACCCCATACCATTCCATGCTCATCTTTTCAAAATGGTCAAGTAATAACAAAAGTAGATGCCAAGTTGAGGGAAGTAATCCAAGCACAACACAATATGTACTCATACTTCTTTTCTACCATAGGCTCACTCAAATCAACCATCATGTCTCTCCAAAAGAGAGTAGAAGAGTTAACCCCATCGAGTTCAAGCCAAACCACCCAAGAGAGTGAAGACCCGTTAATAGTCACAATCGACATGATTGGTGACAAACCTTTTGATAATTCTTTTGGGAATGGAAAGAGTAAGGAGCTCATCTATAAGTTACCCCACGAACTTTACCATAATCCTTCACTAGCCAAACCAACCTGAGCCCCTACACAAGAGGAGACATCCCGTCTCGAATCTTTACTCATGACTTTGATAAGAGCTCAAGGGAATTAGAAGAAAGAGTTGGTGAAGCAACGATGGCAAATGACAAAGCTTTTTCAAAGTTAGAGGCAAGGATTGGAAAGACATTTCAAGAAGAAGAAACAACCCAAGATTTTCCCAAGGAACCTCCCCTTGTAGAAGGGAAGGTTATCATTCCTACAAAGCTTAAAGATCCAGGTTGTTTTAATATTTCCCTCACATTGAGTCTTCATAAGGTTAGAAATGCATTATGTGATTTAGGGGCCGCTATTAGCGTCATGCCCTTTACCTTCTATCAAGACTATTGCCCAGTGCAAATGAAGATTACAAATACTAGCCTTCAATTGGCCGATGGAACTATGCATACTCCAGCAGGAATTATGGAAGATGTCCCCATTCGGATTGGATACTTCCTTGTTCCCGTTGATTTTTATGTAATCTTTTCAAAGAAAGGTAAAGACAACTATATTATATTAAGAAGACCTTTCCCTAATACAGTTGGGGCATGTATCGATGTGCAAGGGGAGAGGATCACTTTTGAAATTGAGGGATCACGTGCCACTTTTTATAGGAAGGGGAGTGTAATGAGTGTAGGAGATGGTGACCTCGAAGCATTCAAAGCTTCGGAAGTGTATTTGGATGAGATTGCCATGGGTGTTGGCAAGGGTAAATGAAAATTCAAGGACGAAATCAAGCTGCAAAAGAGCCCATATCCCTTCACAAGGCTTAAGGAGGGATGGTGGTGAGCCAGGTGGGCCTCCTTTCTGTAATAACATGTTGAATAACGTATATCATGACGATGTTTTTCAGGAAGTTTGGAAATCAACAAAGACGCAATTGGAACGGGAACTTGAATTGGAAGACATCTCTAGTATAAAAGATCTACCTGCATACAACCTATTGAGAAGATAAAAGCTTCATTCAATTGTTGTTGCATAAACTCTCATGTAAATACTTTGAAAATACTCTTCACAAGAACATGCAACCCCTATGAAAACTCTAGAAACTGGATTAATAAAGCATGATGCTGAAGTGCATATGTGTACTGTGTACTGTGTACTGTGTACTGTGTATTGTGTACTGTGTATTGTGTACTGTGTACTGTGTACTGTGTAGTAATCATTTATATATAGTTCCGACTTGTTTTATTGAATATTGGAATGCACAAATACTGAATGCTATACGCACTGTATGCATGACTCTGGAGCAGGATCATGCATTTCGGTCCACTGGGAATGGGTCAATTTGAAGAGCAGATCTTCAGTTTCATTTTGTCACATCTTTTTTTTTTCAACATAATCAGTTTAATACTCCTTTAGTCTCAATCATTTGTTTGTCTTTGATTTGCTCCTCATAAATAATAATTAGAAAAATGTAAAGAAATGATTGAGACAGCTGGTAAGATGAAGAGGGGAAAAAGTAGCTCGTTAATACGAGCTAATTAACCTAACAAATTAGATATTTTTAAACTTAATAACTAACTCTAAGCTAGACTCTTAACAAGTAGTAAATCAGGAGATTAGGGTTGATTCCAAGAGAAGGCTAATTAAGCAAAGCTAGTTAGCTAGACTCTAAACTATTGATTAAGATACTAATTTTAGGATACTAATTACAAAATCAAGACTCGCTTATTATAAGTATTACAAACTATGGTATTTACAATGACAAACACGGATTGACATAAAAAGCGAGAATTTGAAAGGGAGTAGTGACATGAGAATCATAAAAATGCTAACTTTTATGGTTATGACAATTAAACAAACACTTTAAATTCAAGAACAATATATAAGAAAGACTTGATGTGAAGAAATCTTGGTGACCACTTTTAACATGCAAGCTAGAGTCTATTTTTCCTATTCTTTTTACTTACCCACTAACTTACGCACAAGAAAACGATAATCAAACATCAAACCATTAATTGACAATTTATCTTAAAATGAAATATCATTTATTAAACTAGAATGAGTCTCAAATAAGAACAATAGTTTTAAAATTAGTGCTTTTTAAAACTAGTGACTACATAGGAGTATTTGTGCTTAAAGTGTATCTATTTTAGATGACTTCGTCACATGGATGAGGCATGTGGCTATTCTTTTGTAGATGCATTCTTATCTTGTCTTGTTTGCTTTAATTGCTTGGATATATTAGAATTTTGAGCAAGACCGCACTTGCCTTGCAAGATGCCAGAGCATCATACCTCATTGATGTCGTCTTATGAGTTGAAGGGGCGAAGCGAGGCCTGTTGATTGCCTTGTATCGACTATGTTATTAGGATTAGTACTAAGTAAGGGTCGTGTCTTAGTCACCTTCTTACTCGAGGACGAATAAAGGTTCAGTTTGGGGATATTTGACATGGCTAATTTATTATTAGTTTTTACCCTTGAATGAACCCCGTTTTTCATAGTATTTAGACCAATCATCGTCATTTATCATGTCAAAAGTTTCATATTCGCTATTACTCGTCATTTATCCTCTTTTGTAGAAAATGAAGAAAAAGAGACGGTTTTGGCATGACGTTGCACCTATTTGAAGGCTTTTGGGCACTTGTGACGGTTGGCAACAAAGGGCGAGAAGAGAAGACCATTGACATAGGCTTTTAGGCTAAGTTTTGAGTAGATAGGACGAGCTCCAGTAGAGCTCGAGTCAAACTGGAGAGTAGAATGGACATTAGGGGTTGAAAACAGGACATCTCGCCATCTCGCCCGACACAAAACTCGTCTTCCCCGAGACAAGAGTCGTCTCCCCCGATATGAGGTTGTCTCTCCCGAGATAAGAGTCGTCTCCCTCGAGATGAGGCTTTCTCGTCCGAAACAAAATTCATCTCGCCCGAGACAAAGCCATCTTGAGCCGAGCTTATTTCGGGATTGGCCCAGCTCACCTGAGTTGTCGCTAGCTCGCCCGAGCTCAGCTATGTTCAGATCCCTTCGCTTATTTCCGCTTTCTTTTTCCCCAAGACTTGTACTTAATATAAATACCCCCTCTTGTAATTAATTATAGGATCCATCTTATACTTATTATCTTATGCTCACCTAATATTAGTCTAAAAACCCATATTATAGTATATTAGATTAGTTAACTGCTCTCTAATTACTCTTCAAATTAGTGCAGTTCCAGTTGTATTAATGAGTTTCTTGGATTGTAATTAAAGATTAAGTGACAAATCTTCTATCTAATTTAAATTTCCTCTTCATCTATTCATCTAATGTCTTTAATTAGTTGGTATAATCTCTTCATCTCTCTTTACTTTACTTGTTAATCCTTATTTTATTTCTTTACTTTCTTGTCTACTTTATCGTGTATTGTCTTAATCATTTGCTTTATTCTTCAACGTCCTTCATATTAATGTGTGAGTAGTGTTGTTTCTAGGATTAGTGAGGAATTCTGGGGTTGTATAAGGGTTAATCTAGTGATTGCTGGGTTGAGTTGTTGATTATTGTCTTTTATCTTATGCATACAACGTGTTTGATGAAATGATTAAGTGACTTCTTTAACTGAAATCTCTACAAAAATAGAGGTTTTCAGAGGATAAATGAAGCTAAGATTAACACTCCCTCACACACTCACTCAAGCACTCAAAATACTCAAGGAACCTGCACAAGGCCAGGCAGAACAGATAGTACCTTCAGTCTGTGCACACAAGCACAGACTGAAGGGGTGTGTTTAAGCTTCAAGCACACAAGCAGTAAACCTTAGACACCATGTATTTAACCCACACACAAGTAAGTTAAAGACACAACAAGACTCAAGCCACTGCTAAGAGTTTTGTGATTGAACAAAGTTCAGTTTTTAATCATTAATCAAGTCTGAGTTCTTAGGTTACAATGCAGGCCTTATATAGGCAATTACAATAGATCTCTACCCTTGAAAATAAACATAATCTAAGGGCTGAAAGAGCCTTACAAATACTGATAAATGAAATGCAAAAGTCAGCTAATAGGACGAGCTAGGACAGACTGCAAAAATGACAGGAAAACAATGCTGAAAAGTGTTCTTGTCCCTTTGCTGAAATGGTAATGTTGCTCAATTCTTTGGGGAGCCTTTGTCTGGCTGTTTGCTCCTGGTCTTGGGGGTTGAGAGGGACTACTAGATACCCTTCCCAACGTTCTTATTCATGCTAGGTTGATCACACAAAAGTAAGGAGTCTTTGATAGATTTGATTGGACTTGTTCCCGCTGACTTCCTCAAAATGACCTTCAATATGGTAGGTCGCTTTAGGTGGACTTCCAGAACTTATTAGGGAAACTTGTCCTGGACTTTTGTCTTGATAAGGACCTTAACTTGATGGGAAAAGAAGTTGGAGCCCTTGGTTGGACATGTGCTGCATGATATCTGCCTTGGTACTGGACTTGCTCTGGCCTATTTTCTGAAGTATAGACCCTGCTCTGGTTATCCTGGTTGTGGTTGTTCCTTCTGTGGGACTCCTGCTTGGCTGTATGGGAGGTGGTAAGCTCAGTGTTCCTGTTGTAGGACTCCTGCCTGGCTGTATGGGAGGTGGTAAGCTCAGTGTTCCTGCTGTGGCATTGTTCTGTGTTCCTGCTGTGGGGTTCTGGCTCTCTGGGGGATCAACTCCCGCTGCACTTCTTGTATGATTCCTGGCCTTGTTAGCGCATACCCATAAAATTGAGAGCTTTTGGTGTTACTAGAACCACATATAGATGACATGTTGGACCTAGTGTACGCGACAGCTAGCCAAGACCGTCATCGAGAGGGGTTGTAGGATCGAGAGGCTCAATCCACCGTACCCAATTTAGCCTACCTTTCTGCTATTAACCCAACTCATTAAAACCCGAATTACTTATTTGAACCCATTAATCCTAGACTTTTATTTTATTAATTGTTGCTTATTTGCATTGTATTAGCTTTATTCTCCATTTAATTTCATTTAATTTACGTTGTAGTTTAGTTTCAACACCAATCTTATATCGTGGCATAATAGGCATAATTAGTTTAGATTTGCTTATCAAATACCTTGTGGATCGACTCCGACTTGCCCTTGTTGGTTGGAAATTATAAATGTGTGTGTATAAGGCGTGACGACCTCCGCCTCTTCATTGGCAGTGTTGGGTGGTGATCAATCTTATTTAATTAGGATGCAATGTCTCTTGTTAAATATTGCTTCTTATGTATTGTTATCCCATTTTGTAGGTTTTAGGCTACATTTGGAGGTTAAAAGAATGAAATGCGTAAGTTCAAGAAAACAAGGGAAGATGTGCAATGAGAAACTAATAGGGAAGCTCAAACAACTGTGCAATGAGAGTGAAAGATGATTGCTTGTGTACGAGTCAACTTCTAATTGCAATAACTAGAGTTCCTTGACATGTTTTTTTTTTCATTTCACCTCAATCTTTCTTGCACACACACATTGTGACGATGTTTGGATCCAAACTTAAAACGTTTATAATCTATAACTCTTCTACGTGCACTAGAAGCGGACTTAGACGCAACGACGAAAGCGTGTACTACTAGTACATCCATAACGATTTTAGATAATATGGGGAATTGGGCAGAGTGATTTTTCCACCATGTTAGAGTATCGGTTATTCTCCCCAAAAGAAAGAATGGTCAAAGTTTAAATATTCCGTAACAGTATAAACAGTGGAGGATGTCTGAGAAGAAAAAGTAATACCCAACCGACTCGTAACCCGCAAGGACAACAAACCGGGTAAGAACCAAGTCGGGCTACTCTCCTCTCAAATCGAGCACAACCCAAATGGGTGACACGGGCTGAGAAACGGGCTAGCGGGCTTGGGGGAAGGAGGCTCGTTGGGCAGCCCAGGCCAAATTGCGCGTTGTTCGCGAAAGTGCCGATTAGCCCCATTAACTTTAATCAATTGTGAGATTCAGCCCCATAAGTTACAAATGTAGTGATTATGCCCCATAACTTTGACAAAAAGTGAAATCCAATCCACTTTTTACTTTGCATATAAATATATCATTAAATCATTTTATATTTACAATCATTGTACAATAAGTACTTATTAATATTTTAAAAGTATTTAAATAATTTATTAACAAAATTTTTAGAATATTTTTAATTTAATTTTATTAATTTTAATAAATTTGATATACATATGAAATTACTTTTACCAACGTTCAATTTTTGTAATTCATTCAATTACTATTTTATTTTTCAAAATGATAAATTGCATACATTTACAAATTTATTATGACTTTTAAAACGTGATATATTATATGAATGAATTAAATTAGTTTGCTTTGTGCATTTTTGTTTGAAAATTCAAAAATTGGATTCAATTTCACTTTAACTTAAAGGTATGCGGCTCAATCACAACATATGAAATTTAAGGAGGTTAATCTCACAATTGATTAAAGTAATGAAGGTTAATTGTCCAATAGGTCTAATTGAAAACGGCGTATATCCGTCTTTAATGAAGACATACCAAATTCTTCTCGCAAAGAGACAAGTGTGAGAAACGAGGAGAAGTAGGGAAGTAAATTGATCCCCACTTGCTTTTCGACCCATGTTCATAGAAAGACGAATATGCGTTGCAATTTGTGCTTATGGCCACTCGCGTTTAAAAAGTAATTCAAGACATAAGTCGCCGATCAATCGATCACCAAAACCTTTGTTCATCTCAACAACAAACCAAGTCAAAGAAAAGCTTAACCTTTAATGGCGGATTTACCAGACGAACTATGGTCCAAAATCCTCGAAAACGGAATCCAAAACCCTAATTCCAACACCCGTTTAACTTACAAAGACCTCTGTTGCATCTCTCTCTCCTCTCGTCACCTACACCGTCTCTCCAACGATCTCTCTCTTTGGTCTTCTCTCCTTTCCCTCGATTTCCCTTCTCGCTTTCCCCAAAACCCTAACATTTCCCCCAAATCAATTTATCAATCATGGTACGTCAGTTATTTCGATTGATTAATTTGATTGATTGATTGTTTGTTGTGAGATTAATTTGGTTGTAAAGGTATGAGAAGGATAAGGCCAAGAGGATTGCGGCGAATAACCGGGCGGTGATGCGTGCGGAGAGTATTGTTGCTGAACATGGTAGGAGACTTGATGATTTTCGACTGCGGCGGGTTAATGAAGAGGAGAGGATTCATCGTGTTGTTTCTGAATTGAATAATTTTCGCAGGGCTAGGTATTCATTTCACAGTTGTGTTCTTAACTTTCAATACAAACATAACCTTTATTTTGGAATTCGCATCTTCTTGTGTTATCATAGCTTTAGCTGGAGGTTTCAAGGGCATATCAGTTTTATCTAATGATCATAGAAAAACCCTTTCAGGCAAGCTTCTGTTGCTTTGAATGTATGGCAGCCGGAAGTCGTCCGGGGAAGACAGAAGCAGATAGTAGAGCAATGTGCTGTACCCATTGATTCACGCATTAATGCACTTGAGATGGAACTGAAGCTGTGTAAGCAACAAATGATAGACTTTGAAAGGGCAAATGTAAGACTCCTGCTCTTTGTTTCACTTTAGGTGTGAGTTTCATGATTGAGAATTAATCCTCATAGTCTCATGTTCGAAACCAGAGAGCTGAAAAGCGAAGACTAGATCAAGCAAAGGAACAACTAACATCGCTGAAGTACCATCCTTTACCAGATCATTCAGTGAATCAAAAATCACTTGTTGATCATAAAATCCGAAGTAAAGTTGATAGTAATCATAAAAGGAAGAAGTGTAAAACTTCCAGTGATGGTTAGAGTCTCTTTATTCTCATCTTACAAAGGGATTATTAATCTATTTTCAATTGCCATGTTAAAGTATTTATCAGCCCTAGCTTTATGTAACACCGTGGTATTAAAATGCGTTATAACAGCCGTGATATATCGGGATGGAGTTGTCATTTATGTCGGATGACAGATTGCAGATTTGCATACAATGCTGCTGGGAGTTGGAGAATGTTCACCAGATGTGTTACATTAAAGTGGCGTCGGTTTGGTATGAGATGGGATAAGGGAATGAAATTAAGAAGGGGAAAGGAAAGGAATACCCTTTGATTACCTTATTTGTTTGACCAAGAAACATGAAATAGAATGATTAAAAGCAACCCAAATTAACCACCACCCAACACCGCAAGCCCCCATAATCGTCGCCAGCGCCGGAAACACCGTTGCCGGCGCACATGCCTATGACCAATTCCCTTCCCCTCAACCCCCCTAGACAACCTTCAAAATCCACATCTCACCCACGTAACCACCACCCTCAACGCTTTAAAATCCCTCCTCACCCCCGACATCCTCTTCCCCACCTTCGAAAACGCTTTTGAGGGTAGGCAGCTTTTTTCAAGGGTTGAGGGTGGTGGTTATGTGAGTGGGTGATAAACAAACATCATGTAAGGGAATGGACACTCTTCAGTCCTTTCCTCAAACCCCTCAGTTATGTGGGTGGGTGATAAACCCCTCAGTTAAGGGAATGGACACATCATGTAAGGGAATTGAGTTAATTCTTCATATTTTATGTAATCTTTTTTGTTATTTTTTTGCCCACAAATACTTATACCGTGGTAAATACACGTTCGTATTTGTTTCTTAAAAGTTAGCATATAATATAGATTAAGATACGAAATCTAGTGTATAATTCGGCCACAAGTCATGTCATTCAGGTGGGACCGGTGGTTTAGTTTTTACAGGTCTAGTCATAACTGTTGGTTTGATGAAAGGCAATGTGAACTTTCACTTGGCTGCTACGGGATACCTTAATCCCTAGCTCTAGCTGTATAAACTTTAAAGTGCTTTAGATTTCTTGTTGCTTGCAGATGTTGAAGGTTAAGTGAAGCCTGAAAGGCTCGTTGCTATGTATATGCTGCTCTGACCTCATTAACATGTATTTTATTGGACTCGTCATGGTCTGTAGCCTGGAAGCCTGTGAACTGAAGAAAAAATTTATTGGCATATTACTTGGTGGCTTCAGATAGCGTTGACGTGGTGTGTGGAAGAGCCTATGTTCATCTACTGCTCGGCTGTGAATCTGTGATAACAACATGCTTATGCATGGTGATCCCTGTTAATGGCACACAACGTAAGCTCTAACATAGTTTTTGTTGTACTATATTTTTAGGCCAATCTCATAGATATGATGTAATTTCACATGTACGTCATTCAAATAATGAGCATCAGTTGTCAATGATTCCCTTCTTTATTGTAAAACCATAAATAAAGACACATTTTCCTCTCCTGAACCATGATAGAGAGTAATTGTTACAAGTTCTTTTTTTTTTTTTTTTTTCAAGAAAGGTTATTCTAGTAAATTAAAAATACCATCTTGTACAAGAACTTGTAGAGTTTTAGTCAATGTCGGATATATGGGACGTGCTTTTTCACATACAGATTTTACTCTTTCACATACGTCTTTTACGACTTTACCCTTGTCACTTTTTTTCCTCCCCAACTCAATTGATTTTTTTTAATTTCATCTCCCTCATCCCGCCTTCACCTTGGCAGCCCACCGTCTGACATCCGGCAACCACCATCCTATTCTCCAGCTACCCTAATCCAGCATTCAATCCCTCGCACTGAAATTCTGATGTATAGAAGGTACAAATGTGTGACACCTACATATAAAATTAAGTTTCTGTCATTTGTCGGTGCGGTTACAAATCTACAATGGCACGCGGCTACAATGATAATAACTACACCTTCCAAGACAACAATAAACCCTAATTGATAATAATTGATAAATAAGTGAACAGATCAATTTCACTAATTGGTAAACCCTAATAATTTTAACAACACATAGTATTAATTGGTAAAGAATAAGATTACTTCACTAATTGGAGAACTATATTCATTATTCAAGTTTTTAGAAAAAATGGATTGGATTAAAAAAAACGAAAAAAAGAAAGACAAGTAGCATATAAGACTTATTTATCTTTGTTTTGGAAAAGGGTATGATATGAAAAGTTAATGAAAAAGTGTAGGTGAAAGAGTGAAGTTCGTATGTGAAAAAGTAATTCCGGGATATTATTCACAACCATTGCAAGCATAGTACTCCACTATGAGAGCTGATTATGTGTCCCATCTCCACTACTACCACCACAAATTCATAGAACTGCATACATTTTTTTAAGTAAACACGACACTAAATGTAAAAGTCATAAAATGGTATGTGTAACATAGATACGAAAAAATGGTCTTTCAATAACTTTGTAATTCAAATGTATATGTCCGATCAATTATAGAAACCAGGTTCTTTTTTTTTGTAAGAAGTAATTATACTCATATGTAGTGTAAGAAGTAATTATACTCATATGTAGTGTAAGAAGTAATTATAATTGAGATAACACAACAAACCCTCAAAAATAGAAGCCATATCCATGGAGGGAGGCGAGATAGAGTGTTGAAACGTTTATGCTAGACATGTTCAAGCTATATAATCCATTCAAAACGCTTCATGTTCCAATTTAAAACCTGAAGGTCATGCTTATGCGTCAACCCACCAACAAGATATTGTACAGAAAATAGGAGGGTTTGACACCGCCTGAAGCAATCGCAAATATTAAAACATAGTCGCAATTGTGGGTTAGTGGCCGATTCTTGGTAGTGAAACCATCAGTTGGCAGTCACTTGCCTAGAGAAGGAGTAGAAAAATAGCAGGCAACAAAAACTGTACAATGTTGTGTTATTGTCACAAACCAAACAGTGCTGACAGGAGGACAAAAAATGAGCCGTCGTTCTCCTATGTGGATATAACTTCAAATTGTATTGCACTTTTCCCAAAAATGTCCCTGAAATTATATTCTTGATTTGTCCAAATATTTTCAAGCCTTCACATATTGCGATAGACTTGTTACCAAAAATTTCTCGACACCATAAACTGTGGGGAGTACCTGTCGACATTAGCATCTATGCTGTGAGAAAACCGCCGAGATCGGTGTAGCTTCAACTTAATTGCAGGCACTTTGTGTGCGACCGTCTGCCATATCATTTGGACGGCATCATCATCCCTTGATGGATACCGGAACTCGAAATATTTCTTACTAACATCTTGCAATTTCTTCCACATTCGGGTCCATTCCTCCCTTTTTATCTCACTGATAAGATTTATAAGAAACTTGTCTTTGACGGCATCCGAGTTACTAACAAAGATGGAGAACTCGGAGTAATCAATAACGTCTTCAAATGGAAGTTCAATGTCATCACTGATGATGACTGGGACACAATGGCTGGCAATTGCATCAAATAGGCGGTTTGATGACGGGGTGTCGCCTGCTATGTTGAGGCAAAATTTTGAGGAATGCATTCCGAGGGTAGCATTGTTGATACCACCATGCTGGACACTTCCAAATGCAAAGTGTACATCTTTCTCATCTTTCAAACGGTTGAATAGCTCTTGCCTTATTACTCCGCCTTGCAAGAACATCCCTTACATGTGAGCCAATTGTACAACACTTCCTTTAAATAGGTCGTTATGCAAAGTGCAAACTACTTTCTTGTAATGAACTTTTTCAAGCTAAATCGCCTAAATGACACCTTTTTAATGTTATTTGTTGTCTAACACAGGTATAGCCTCGATTCCAACTAAAAAACCGATTAAGTAGACAACAATCAGGTACACAAGGTGATGTGAAAGGTTGGATCGACGTTAGAGTTTCCAACAAAACAACAATCATGTCATTCACCAAAACAAGGGAGCAAATTTCTGGATATCCAATTGTTAGAAACTTTTCTATGTACAGAAAAAGAAAACAGCAATACTTAGCGCGCTTTCAAAGTTTCAAGCTCGTCTATCATAAACAGAAAGTTCAAATATTTTGCAGTGTCCATCCATATCTAACTTTTAAATCAAACAAGGCCAGGAAGGGAAAACCAACAGAAATTGTTGGAGAAGATTCAAGAAAATTAATTACAAGTATTAGAATTTACGAGAATTTAGAAAAGTTCAAGGCTCTAACTTTATAAAACTACAGTGCGCTGCCATAACAAGCAAAACCAAATTGACAACCATGTAAAATCGTATTATCGTTCCTACCGATGCCAGACATATACCCACCCTAGCCGATAGTAGAATTTGCAAGAGATTCGTAAATAAGTGAGCAAGTTTAAACCGTGCCCAGATGCAGACCTTAATGTTTCAAACCCATCCTAGAAGAAAAACCGCGTATTGTTAAAGACAATGCAATTATAGCACCTGATGTTAAATATCATTTGCAGAACTAAAGTACCAAAGAAAAACAAGTGAAAGTGAATATAGAAGAAAATGTGAACAAGACGCAACTATGTTGTTTCGGATGGTGATTCATCATAGCCGACCCCAAATCATGTTGGGACTAAGGATCTCTTGTAGTTGTTTTGCATTATTGTACTCACTACTTATCAACTATGGCCGAGTCAAAACTCACGAATCATGGATTCATGCAATTATTATTGTTTCCTTTGTGGTAACATGGTATGGTTATACAAAAACTCCACCATACATAATATGTCAGATAGAATCACCAGCATGTGGAGAAAGGTCAGAAAGGTTCAGCAACATGTCACTTACTACTCTAATCTTAAGTAGGAATACATATATGACTTCCATGATATAGGATAACTAACACAATACATTCACCCGAGAACTCAATCTGCAAAAGCGTCTTGCAACACGTAACTTGCTCAAAATTAGATGATCAACTTCAGTTATATGAAAATATAAGTGTAACCTAAGGGAGTTTATAGGCTCGCAGCATTGAAGGATGAGGAGTACAAAATATTTAGAACGCAAGCACTACTTGATAAGCAACTCGGCAAAAGCATAGATTAAAGTCGACATTTTCACATATTCATGTCTTAATCAGTAGAGTTACAAGTAGAGCAAATGACAACTAGATTCATGCTTTAACAGATGAAAACAAAGGGCAATCAAACTTTGCAATAGAAAAAGAATAACTCACATCTTTTCTATGTATGACACCCTGAAAGTAAAGTAAAATTGGGCGGCTATCAAAAGTGGATGTATCATTATCAAACGATTTGATAACATGTCGATAAGGGACAATAATATCTTTGTTAACATTTGCTATATTTGGTGGGTACCTTCCAAAATCGGAGAGTACGAACATGGCAGGCCAAAGTTTATTCCTTGCATCTGACAGACTATTAGGATGATGAGCCAATATTATGTGATCCACACCCCCTGATCTTTTCCACTCTTCCCGAGCTTCCAAGTATTTAACCAATCTATCTTACATTAACTTATCGCGACTAATATTGTCTTCTTTTTTCACCCTAGAAAACCGGTTATATGATAATGACGAAAAGAAGGGCACAAACACCACATCTGCCTCACTCGAGCTGTGCACCCAGAAAACAATACGAGAAGTGTTATTCCCTGAATGTTCTGAAAATAGGAGATCCAGTGTAAGCCAATGCTCAATGCTATGCTGCAAGTTCAACCCACCAGGATAATGAGGAACGTTTTTCCGAATATCAGGCCAAACACTCGATCCCTCAGGTTTCCAATCTAGAATCCCAAAATGAAATTCAGGGGGAAGATCATACATAAAAACCTTTAACAAATGCTTATTCCCTGCACTACATTGTACCCCCAATACACCAACATTTTGATCCGAATATTTGATATTGGATACAATGTGATTATTTAAACTAGGCCGCCATGTTGACCGTAAGACAAAGAGCCATGATACTAGGAAGATAAGAGATGTGATACTAAGCCAACAAAACAGCGAACTTCTGTGACGTAAAATAGGCAATGACAAGGAGGAGGAATTCATTTCTGCCATCCCAATAACAATAATTTTAAACAAGCATCAACACTCGTGTTTGTCATGTACCCTTCATTTGTCAATCCAATCTGTCCAAGGCAGTGGTGGAACCAAGATTTGAAAATATAATAATCAAAATTACCCTTTTGATATATTTTGAAATTTAAATAAATGAGTGCTAAAAAGGAAGATCGAAAATGAAAAGACAAAAAAGGCAGCAATGGAATTTTAAATAAATGTATGGGGAAATTGGGGATGAAGGTTTGTAATACTGTAAGAGAAGAAGATGGACGGGTTTGTAACTACTTTCTACTTTGTAGTTAGTTACTTAGTATAGATAGATGTGAGGTTGTGGGTGTAGTTTAAGTTTGCGGCAAATTAGTAGGATACTCCCACCCAGTTATTTAAAAACGGAATTACTTTTACACATACGAACTTTATTCTTTCACATACACTTTTTCATAAAGTTACCATATTTTACCCTTTCTTAAACACAACCCCTATTTTTCTTAAAAATAATCAAATTAGCTCTTATATCTACATTTAACCTTAAATCAAATCTAATAAACTTAACCAATGAATTATAATTTTCCAATTGAACTAATCTTGTTTTAACAATTATTAATACACTTTTTCTGAAATAATTAGGTTTTTCAATTAGTTAAACTTATATGCTTGACAATTAATTGTTAATTAGGGTTTATGGGTGGTGGAAGGCAGGGTGGTTAGCGGTCGACGATTTCCGTACGTTGAAGACTATGGTGGTCGGCATTGCTAGTGATCGGCAGTGACGATTTTCGTGCGTTAAATGCGGAGGTTCGGATCTGGTTGTGGTCGGCGTTTGGTGGTGTGACCGGCCAGGGCAAAGTTTGGTGGTCGGGTTATTGGCTGGGACTGGGGTGACGATGGTCTGCTGGTGGTAGACTTGTGGGGAAGGTAGATGACGAAGGAGGGGGCTTCCTGACTTCCAGTGTCTTGATGGCTGACTTGTTTTTTTTTTTTTTTTTTTTTATATTTTATATTTTTAAACATTATTTAATTTTTCTTTTCTAAGTAGTACTTAGCAATTAGTTTTTCTAATTTCTTAGTTTGTTCTTTTCTAAATAATTATCCCAAGTGATTAGTGTTTTTTTTTCTATTTAAAAATTTTTTAGTTAGTTATTGATTATTTTAATTTAAATGGAGTGGTGGTGAAGGTTGGTGATGGAAGGGATCAAAAAAATTTGATTGAAGATGAAAAAAGTGACCGGGTATAATTGTAAAAGGCGTATGTGAAAAAGTAAAATTCGTATGTGAAAAAGCACGTCCCTTTAAAAAAGGTAGTTAAAAATAAATTTAAAACCACTAACACTTAGATTTAATAAATTTTAAAAACTTTATCCTTATTCATAATTTTTATGGGTCTATAAGTAGAGATCGCTTTTGATATATTTTGACATAATAGGCATAATTAGTTTAGATTTACTTAACGAATACCTTGTGGATCGACTCCGACTTGCCCTTGTTAGTTGGAAATTATAAATATGTGTGTATAAGGTGTGGCGACCTCTGCCTCTTCATCGACAGTGTTGGGTGGTGATCAATCTTACTTAATTAGGATGCAATGTCTCTTGTTAAATATCGCTTTTTATGCCATGTTATCCAATTTTGTAGGTTTTAGGCTACATTTGGAGGTTAAAAGAATGAAATGCGTAAGTTAAGGAAACAAAGGAAGATGTGCAATGAGAAACTAATAGGGAAGCTCAAACAAATGTGCAATGAGAGTGAAAGATGATCGCTTGTGTACGAGTCAACTTTTAACTGTAATAACTTGAGTTCCTTGACATGTTTTTTTCATTTGACCTCAATCTTTTTTGCACACACACATTTTGACGATGTTTGGATCCAAACTTAAACGTTTATTATCTATAATTCTTCTATGTGCACTAGAAGCGGACTTAGACACAACGACGAAAGCGTGTACTATTAGTGTAACACCCGCAAATGTACCATATTTTTTTATATTAAAAATATTATACGGATACTTTTCAGCGAAATTTTAGATTTAGTCTAGAATTTAATTTCCCGTGTCTAGTTTAGAAAATCCGAGTTCGTATTCAGACTTTACTCGAAATTCCGAGTGAGTTACGTCTTAAGGCGCTTATGGGCTTTTTCCCATGTTTTTCCACTTACTCCCTTATACTCTTTTAAACCCTAACTCCCTCACTCACATTCAACTTACTCCTTCTTCCTCAACAAGTAACCACCAAAACCCTAACCCCATTTTTGATCAAGCTCAAGATCAACACTACTCCTTCGTTTCTTATTCAAATCCGCTAATTTTCGTCATAATATTCCCCTCTCATCGTCCTCTATCTTAATTGTTAATAAAATTACCGTCTTTCTCACTTTTTAATTTATCCGTCTTTCTCAAAGGTGAATTATATTCATCTTTTGTTGTCTAATTGTAGGTGGAGACCTTCAAGACCTCGACAAAGACTACTACCTAGTAGAGGAGGACCTCGACAAAGACTACTCTATATTTTCTTATACTTTCATTTATAATAGTTCGTATGGTTCGTTTATCGTATAAATTTACGTAATAGCTTCAAATATTCATGTTTAGAATATATGATATCCCATTCGCTTGTATCGCATGTTTTGTGACGGTTTTTCATATATTCCCCTTTGAGTCGGTTTTACATATGTTTTGATTTGAGCACTAATTGTAAGTGCTTTGAACTCTCATTCCCCCTGTCATACTTTATAACCGTTAGACTTAAATGTCGGAGCGGTGGAGTATAACCGTGATGGCGTTGTGCATTGGTTTAGTGGGGATATGACGACGTTGTTAAGAGGCGAACGCAATGCGTTGATCGACCCGACCGTAAAATGTTGTATCCTTGCGAGGTGGTGTCATTGCATGTAGCGTACTAACTTGACTTTTGACTATAGATCTCTTTCCGCCTCTTTCGTGTGGTTTAGCCGAATTTGGGATACTCGACGTCTTTGTATGTTTCAGTCTTGGATGTGGAACGTCATACCACATGTCGAATCGGGAAATGTCTTATTCCGAGAGTCTGGCCAGGTTTAGACTAGGACCGTATTATTATCGTCGTCCTACCGAGAGGATTAGAGTCTTGTGTGTACGAAACGTCTTATCGTGCACGATTCCAGGAAACGTCTTATCCCGTGAATTGGTTTGTCTAGGTCATGAGTACACGAAACGTCTTATCGTATACGGTTCCGGGAAATGTCTTATCCCGTGGGCTTCCATTGGCTTGTCTTGCTATTGTACATGATGTTAGTGCGTGTCATTAACCGTGAGAGAATATGTTGTCATATTCGTATGATTGGATGGTTGTTTGTAAGTTGAATTATACGTGAACATTGAGTTGGACTCTTGCATGAAATAGATGATTGACGTGGTTTATATGTCGAGTCTCTATCTTATCAAGTATATGCCGCTAACGGTGAGATCTAAGCCCTAGTGAGTATATAGTTGTCTAAGGGTGTCTTCCCCGAGTCTATCTATAATATGATGGTTACGCTTTTGTACTTCATGCAACGATATCTTTATGTATTGATTTGCCTATTTATCCTTCTCGTATTTCACATGTATATTTATATATGCATGTTTCTACTTTCGTATTTCCGTTTAAGTATGTTATTTGTGATATGGCTGGGAGAACCCGGAGTTACTCCCCACTGACTGTGGCGTTCATGTTTTTCATGGATGAACAGGTTGCTTGCTTGGATGGATTTTGCTTGTTGTATTTTGGGTTCGGGTGTGAGCTAGCGGGCGTTGGCCTTGACGATTCACCCCTAGACGTTTCTTAGCTAGTTGCTAAACAACTTTGATATTTGATAACATTTTGAGAGACTTCGTCTCTTTGTAGTATATTCTATTTTAGTTTGTATTTATTTGACATTCCTCGTATTTTTATCTTAGCATGTAAAAAGTTTTAAAAACACCGTATTTTCCGCTATATAAATCGCATGCTTGTTATGTTTTATTTCCGCATTCGCGAGGGTTGTCACAATTAGTACATCCATAACGATTTTGGATAATATGGGAAATTGGTAAGAGTGATTTTTCCACCATGTTAGAGTATCGGTTATTCTCCCCAAACGAAAGGATGGTCAAAGTTTAAATATTCCGTAACAGTATAAACAGTAGAGGATGTCTTAGAAGAAAAAGTAATAGCCAACCGGCACGTAACCCTGATATGTCTAGTTTTTATATGATTTTACTCCCTTATTTAGCTCGATTTTTACATGATTACTACACTTTGTTTAGTATTTTTATGAGCTAATTACGTGTTCGAGGTGCATTGCTCGTTTTTGCTATGTTTTGTAGAAATCTAAGCATTTAGAGGCTTTTTCCTAACAAAATTAGCAAGCACCAAAGTCCAACAAGCTAATGGAAACAAGAATGGACCATGAAAGGAGAAGGACAAGCCAAGCATGAAGATTTGTGAAATGGATTGAAATGAAAATGAAAAAAAACCAAAAATGAAGCCCAAAGCAAGGAGTCCACAACTCAAGCATAGGATACTCTTTTAGATGCTCAAGGAAACCCTAAACTATGCAATTAACCGGAGAATTAAGGTGTTTAAAGGCATATCTTAGGATTCCTTAAGCATTAAATGGAGAAATTAAGACAATGTACCCGGATTAAGGAGGCCCCGGTCGGGGTTCCCAGGCCCCGATCGGGGTTTGGCTTCTGTGACTCAAGCGTTTCAAGTCCCCTCTCCCTATATAAAGGAGAGGGACTTCGACACTTAGGATATATTTTTACATATATTTTATCATATCTTTTACTCATCTTTCACATATCTTTCATAGCTTAAGCACACAAGTTTTTCTTAGTTTCATAATTAGCTAAACTTTTAGTTATTACTTTGTCAAACACTTGGTTACATTTCAAAGTTGTAATTCAATCTTTCCATTCAAGCATTCGGGTTATTTGTTCTTCATTTCCGAGTTATATTTCTCTATTGCGGTAATCCTAATTCTTGTTTTATGTTAGTATTTACTTCCGTCATTTACCTTACAAATCATTTAGTTAATCGTAACATTTAGTTAATCATAGTTTCATTGTTATCTACATTAGTTTTCATTCACTTAGTGTAGTACATTCTATTAACAAGTTGTTTTCCTTCATAATTTCATATTCATCATGCTTATTATATCAAATAGTATTAGTCTAATTATCAATATGAGTGAGTAGTTTCATTTGTCTAGGGATTAAGGAAGCCATGCATAATTAGTAAGTTGTAAATGTTAAAATAAGGATGAACTAATATTGATAAATTGTTTCTATCACATGCTTGTATTGTTTTGCCAATCCTTGTTATTTGGCCAATTCCATTGATTAAATTTGTTAATTCATTCTATAAGTCGAGAGGCACGGAATCGGATTAGACTAAGCATGTGTAGTATGACGACTCTAGTTATAACGAAAGTTCTCTAGGAATCGGTCTAAGGTTGACACTAATATCGAGAGATGGGTGTATTTAGCCTAAACAATTAACAATATTAAGAATTCCTATATTTAACATGAGCATTTACGTATTTGCATGAGTGACCCGACTCCCCTAGACTCTTTTAATATTATTTGATTTGCATAATGGTTAGCTAAACATCAAACCAAACCAAACCATTAAACCGGCTTTGATAGTAGTCCATTCATAGCATTTCATAACGACATTCCCGTCTTCTTGTGTTCGACCCCTCGTACTACATTTATTTGTGTCTAGGGAAATTTATCTTTGATTAGGTGTGCGATACATCCTATCAAATTTAGGCGCCGTTGCCGGGGACACGGGTTTATTTCGATTTTTATTTGTAGACTTCTATCATTTTTTTTCCTCTTGTCTTTAGGAACACTTGTTCCTTGAGACCGTACTTACAATTTCCTTTAAGATTTTTGCCTTATGCCCAGGTCTTCTCGTGAGGAAGAATTACTTTCACCGGATTCCGAGACCGAGAAAACCTTCCGTAGAAGACGACGCTTTTGGAAAGAAGTAAAAGACGCCTCTTCTCCCGTGCAAGTTGAAAGTGCCAGAAAGTCTTACTTACACGATCTGGAGAATCTTGAAAAGGAGGAGGTTTCTAGTTCATCATCATCACCACCACTCTCACCACCTAGGAGAATGGTGAAACTTTCCGATCATTCCAAGCCCACCGCGGCTATGCTTCCGGTAGGTATCACCTCCACTCAAATTACCGCCCCGGAATTCGAGATCAAACCAGCTTTCATTACCCTTGTGGAGAGGAAGAAATTTGGGGGAAGTCCTTTGGAGGATCCCAATTTTCATGTGCAAAACTTTTGTGACTATTGCTCCATTATTCGCCAAACGGGTGTCACTCAAGCCCAAATTAGGGAAATACTTTTCCCTTTCTCTTTTAAAGGCAATGCAAAGCTTTTGATCAATAGCCTTGATCGGGCCACCATGGGAGTGACGAATTGGGAGACATTGGCTCTTGCTTTCTATCAAAAGGTTTTTCCACCCGAGAAAACTCAAACTTTGAGGAGCCAAATCACAGGATTCCGTCAACAAGCTCTTGAGAGCTTATATGAAGCTTGGGAGAGGTACAAGGAGCTCCAAAGGCAATGCCCACACCATGGGTTGGATGCTTAGTTCCTTGCCATAACATTCTACAATGGGTGTTGTGTCGAATCCCGAATAATTCTTAATTCCGCCAACAACGGGCGTTTTCAAGAAATTGACACGGATATTGCTCATGCCACCATTGAATCTATGACGATCCACGATGCCCAATATGTTAATTCCCGGAGTGCACCCATCCAAGTAGGATAGGGAGTTGCCGACACTAGCATCTTGAAGAATCAAATCCTTTTGCTCCAAGAAAAGTTGGAGGCTCAACAAGCGGTTCATCAACTCAATGTCGTGTCTTCTACTAGTCAAATTGTTGTTTGCGAGAGTTGTGGAGGTGCGGGTCATTACTCCAATGTATGCCAAGCTACTGTGGAAGAGGTATGTGATTTTCAAACTTTTAAACAAAGTTCTTATCCACCGGGTACATTTTCCAATACTTACAACCCGAACACAAAATTCCACCCCAACTTGTCCTACAAAAGCAACAATGTGCTCAATCCTCAACCCCAACAAAATTTTGTGCCTCAAGCTCAAAAAAATGCATATGTCCCACAACAAAGATTCAATTATCCACCGGGTTATCAAAGTCAAAACTACCAACAAACACCACCAATCCAAAACTCCCAACCAACCCAAGTTCCACCACCCCGAAATGTCCAACAGCACTATCAAGAACTCAAGTTCTTAGTAGTGCAATTGGCTAAGACTCAATCGGACATGTTGGCTCAATTTCAAAAGAATGATCAAAGCCATGGTTCCGCTATCAAAATGCTAGAGCAACAAATGGCTTAACTAGTCACTTCTAGCTCTCAAACAAGACCGCGTCAATTACCACCTCAAGGTGAGCAACCACATGATACTCTCAATGCAATCACCTTGAGAAGTGGTACAAAGTATGATGAGCCACCCATGCCCAAAGACAATGAGGAGGTGCTTATTGAGTTGGAGGTTTCATCCAGTAGTAAGAAAGATGAGGCTATGCTCGAGAAGGTGGATGATCCTATTGTGGTTGAGCAAGTCAAAGATGTGGAGGATGCTCCTCCAAAGAAGGGTGTTGAGACAAAGAAGCCGGAAAAAGTCAAAGTGTCTTTCCCTCATAGATTGGCAAAGCATCACAAGAACACCCAATTCGGTAAATTCATGTAAGTTTTGAAGAACCTCCAGGTAACTGTTCCTTTTACCGATTTAATCACTCAAATTTCGTCTTACACTAAGTTCATGAAAGACATTTTAACTAAGAAGAAGACTTTTGACGAAGTTGAAACTATAGCCTTCACCGCCGAGTGTAGTGCTCTTTTACAAAATAAGTCCCCTCCTAAGTTAAAAGATCCCGGTAGTTTTTCCATTCCATGCACAATTGGCAATTATCAAATTGATAAAGCTTTATGTGATTTAGATGCTAGTGAAAGTGTCATTCCTTACTCTATTTGTGCTAAGCTTAATATGGTAGTCTTGAAATGTACTAGTGTCACTTTGCAAATGGCGGATCGTTCTATAAAACGCCCTTTGGGAGTTTTGGAGGATGTTCCCGTCAAAGTTGGTAAATTCTTCATTCCGGTTGATTTTATTGTTCTTGACATGGCCGAAGATGCCCAAATCCCAATCATTTTGGGAAGACCCTTTTTACATACTGCGGGCGCGGTCATTGATGTCAAGAATGGTAAAATTACATTGGAAGTGGGTGACGATAAGGTCACATACAATTTGAATAGTGCCATGAAGAGTCCAATGTTAGAAGAGTCTTGCTTTTCTATTGATGTTTTGGATGTTGTTGACCTTGTTATAGATGACTCTATCTCTCGGTCTTTGGTTAAAGGTCCATTGGCAATGAGGAGATGGATGCTTTGGAGAATGAATTGGATGGAGAAGAGTTATCATTGGCGGAGAGCTCACACTTTGTAGGTTTGGTTTCTACACCTCAAGACCTTGAGGTACAAAAACCCGAACTTAAACCCCTCCCTTCTAATTTGAAGTATGCTTTTCTATATGATGAGGAAATGTGTCCGGTAATTGTTGGTGCTAATTTGAGTGAGAGTCAATTGTCTTAATTGCTTCATGTTTTAAAATCTCACAAGAAAGCTATTGGCTATAAACTAGATGATTTAAAGGGCATAAGCCCCGAGTTTTGCATGCATAGAATCCATCTAGAGGAAGATCATAAACCATGTGTCCAAGGTCACAGACGACTAAATCCTAACATGCAAGAATTGGTTAAAAAGGAAGTGATTAAATTGTTAGATGCGCGAATTATTTATGCACTTTCCGATTCCAAATGGGTAAGTCCGGTCCAAGTGGTTCCTAAGAAAGGAAGAACCACCGTAGTCAAAAATGATAAAAATGAACTTATTCCAACTAGGATTGTAACGGGTTGGAGAATGTGTATTGACTATAGGAGATTGAATTTGGCCACCAAGAAAGATCACTACCCTTTACCTTTTATTGACCAAATGTTGGAGCGGTTGGCATGTCATAAGTATTTTTGCTATCTTGATGGATATTCCGGGTTCTTTCAAATACCCATTCACCCGGATGACCAAGAGAAGACCACGTTTACTTGTCCCTATGGTACCTTTGCTTACCGTAGAATGCCTTTCGGTCTTTGTAGTGCCCCCGCCACTTTCCAACGTTGCATGATAAGCATTTTCTCCGACTTTATCGAGTCTATCATGGAAGTTTTTATCGATGATTTTAGTGTTTATGGTTCTTCATTTGATGCTTGTTTGGTTAACTTGTCTAAAGTGTTGATGCGTTGTGAAAAGGTTGACTTGGTATTGAATTGGGAAAAGTGCCACTTCATGGTCAATGAAGGGGTGGTACTTGGTCTTATTGTCTCGGAAAGAGGAATTGAAGTGGATCGTGATAAGGTCCAAGTTGTTGAGCAACTACCCCCACCGGTAAATGTCAAGGGAGTAAGGAGTTTCTTAGGCCATGCGGGTTTCTACCGCCGTTTTATTAAAGATTTTTCTAAAATTGCCAAACCCCTTACGGAGCTTCTTTTAAAAGATGCTCCTTTTGAGTTTAGTAATGATTGTCTTGAGTCTTTTACTAGGATCTAGAAGGCTTTCATTTCCGCCCCTATCATCCAATCGCCGGATTGGAACTTACTGATAAGTGAATATTTGTGTGATTTTAACCCCCAATTTAGCTCGGTTTTGTATGTCATTTGTGCTTTGTTAAGCCATTTTATGAGCTAATATCGTCTTCTAGGCGAATTCCTATGTTCTAACCTGTTTTGTAGGGAAAGTGACGTTTCTACGCCTTTTTCTATATTCCCGAGCATTTGCCTAGATACCGACGATTTGAAGACGCAAGCTTGACCATGTCGAAGGCATTTCAAGAAAGTTCACCGATTCAAAAGAAAGAAGAAGTAAAGACGATGTCGCAGTTGTCGGAAGATCAATCAGTTAGGCGAAGAAATCATCGTTTTACATCAAACCCTATCAACAAACCCGACTTAAGAGGTCAAGGGGGATGATGAAAGTCAAGTCATATGCAAGGGGAGATGAAACGAGAGTCAAAGGACCCAGATTGCAACTTACCCGATCGGGTAAGTGGTGTACCCGATCGGGGATGTCTGCTGATCCGCACTTTTGCTTCGACTTCCTCCTTTTTGTCCTATGTGATGAATGCATGACCCCTCCCCCACGAAACCCTACTGCTATATAAGAAGCTTCAGCCACCACACTTCAACATATCCTCTTTGCAAACACCTCTCTTCTCTTCTTACACTTCTCTTTAGATTAGAAACCTAGATTAAGAGGAGAGAGCCTAGCCTCTCTTCTCTTGTCTAGAACATTTTCTTCTTCCTTTTATCTTTAGTTCTTAGTTTATTTCTGTCTTTTCTACATCAAAACCTTAGCTTAGATCAATAAGAATTTCATCTTTGTAATCTACTTTGTTGGGTGTAAGTATTGTAATTCGTGGAACGACTATTCTATGCAAGGAATTTCTGTTACGGTTGTTTATATTTCATCATTATCGTCATTGATCGTCATCTAGGTATTCCTATTTTATCTTTTGTTTTAAGTCTTTATGTTTTCTATTTGATTGTTATTTTCTTTACGTATTATCTTAGATTCATTTTAGTACCGTTATAATCGTCATTTCATTTCACTAGATTGTCAATTTAGCGTCGTTATTATCGCTATATAAAGAGTCTTAAAATATTGTCAAAACCAACTAAACATGTCGATCCTAGTTTTTATTATTAACGTCATCTTAGATTTAAATATTATCATGAGTGAGTAGTCACCTTTCTAGGGTGTAGGGTAGCCATGTTAGATTGATTAAAAGATGATAATTGGATAAAAGAAATTGTGCTTTTAAAACATTGTGTCTATGCATGTTTGGACTATAACGATAGTTGACGATTTCTGTTCAAAATCATTGGCTAGAATGGAATTCTTTTCCAAGGTAGAGATACGTGAATTGAATAGACAAAGCATGACATGGTAGATTAAGACCTAGTAAATTGCCTAAAAGCCTGCTAGACCATTTGATCTATGATTGTAATGAACACATCATTCTTACGAACTCACAATGAATTATTTCCAAGTTCCAAATCCAATTTCATCAATATATTAATCTACATGTGTGAACCTACTTCCCTAGATTCTTTCCATCATTGTTAATTCATCGCTTGCTTTATTGTTTTCATTTTCATTTGCTTTTATTTCGTTTTCATTTATGCTTTTTATTAGTTTAGAAATCAAAACCCCAAAACCCAGATACTCGTTAGATAAGACCCAATTGCAAGACATTTCACATTCTATAGGAAACACCATTTCCCTGAGGATCGACCCCTACTTCCCTAATTACATTAATTTGTTATAAGCCTAGTCTGGGTAAATTATCTTTGTATCGGGCTTGCGACAGGCTCGGTCACTTACCATTTGAGCTCATGTGTGATGCTAGTGACTATGCGGTAGGTGCCGTGCTAGGACAAACGAAGGACAAGGTTCTCCATGCTATCTACTATGCTAGCAAAACCTTGGATGCGGCTCAAATCAACTATGCCACCTCGGAGAAAGAGCTAATTGTCGTTGTCTATGCCTTAGACAAATTTAGCTCTTACTTGATTGGTTCCAAAGTCATTGTTCATACCGATCATGCCGCTCTAAAGCATCTCCTAGCCAAACAAGAAGCTAAGCCGAGGTTGATACGATGGATCTTGCTCTTGCAAGAATTTGATCTTGAGATTAAAGACAAGAAGGGGGCCGAAAATGTTGTTGCCGATCACTTATCCCACTTGAGGTTTGATGATGGAGGTATTGATATACCTATTGATGATTCCTTCGCCGATGATGCTCTAATGATGTTGGAAGCCAATACTCTTTGGTATGCCGATAAAGCAAACTTTCTAGTTGGAAAGGAATTGCCACCTAGCCTTTCATATCAACAAAGTAAGAAGTTCCTACACGATGCAAAGTTCTTCCTATGGGATGATCCATATCTATTCAAACATTGCTCCGATAGGCTATTTTGGAAGTGTATCCCACATTGGGATGTGAAAGGGGTGCTAGAAGGGTGTCATTCTTGTCCTTATGGTGTTCACCATGGACCATCCAAGACCGTTGCAAAGGTGTTGCAATCCGGTTTCTATTGGCCAACTATGTTCCAAGATGCCAAAGCTTTCGTTACGGCTTGCGATGCTTGCCAAAGAACGGGTTCTATATCGAGGAGGCATGAGATGCCTTTAAATGGTATCTTGGAAGTGGAGGTTTTCGATGTTTGGGGGATTGATTATCAAGGACCGTTTCCTTCCTCAAAAGGGAATCGGTATATTTTGGTTGCCGTCGATTATGTCTCTAAATGGGTCGAGGAAATAGCTACTCCAACAAACGATGCTCGTGCCATGGTTAACCTATTCAAGAAGATCATATTTCCGAGTTTTGGGGTCCCAAGAGCGGTCATTAGTGACCGTGGTACTCACTTTGGTGAGAAACAACTTGATACCTTATTGGAGAAATATGGGGTCTATCATAGAAGAGGCTTGGCTTACCATCCACAAACTAGTGGCCAAGTAGAGGTTTCTAACCGTGAGCTCAAGTCCATACTCGAGAAAGTTGTTGCCAAGTCACGAAAGGATTGGAGCATGAAGCTTGATGATACCTTGTGGGCCTACCGTACCACATATAAGACACCTATTGGTACTTCACCGTATAGGTTGGTCTATGGAAAGGCGTGCCATCTCCCCGTTGAGATGGAACATAAAGCTTATTGGGCACTCAAGGAGCTCAACATGGATTCCAAGTTGAGTGGTGAAAAGCGGATGTTACAATTGAATGCACTTGATGAATTCCGTGTACAAGCTTATGAGAGCTCCCGTCTTTACAAAGAGAAAACAAAGAGATGGCATGATAAGAGGATTTTGAAGAAGGAGTTTCAAATCGGTGATAAGGTGTTGCTTTTTAATTCCCGACTCAAGCTATTTCCGGGAAAATTACGATCGCGGTGGTCCGGACCATATACCGTCACAAATGTCAACAAGTTTGGTTCCGTTGAAGTGATGACCACTAATGGCAAAAAATTCAAAGTCAATGGCCATCGTTTGAAGGTCTACCATGAGAATACGATCGTTGGGATAATCGAGGGAGTTCGCATGGACACTTGAACCGACTCGAACTTCATACGTCGTGCGGGACGTTAAACCAGCGCTTCTTGGGAGGCAACCCAAGCTTTTATTTGCTTTAATTTTATTTTCTTTATTTTTCTTGTTTTCCGTAATTTATCGTTTTTCGACTTAACTAGACTGGACGATGTTTCTTTTTGGTGATTTTTAGGTGAAAATGAAGACAAGAAGAGTTGATAAGAAAAATCACGCATCCCCAAGCACGGAAACCCGTTCGGGCAAACGTGTATTACATATCACGGAAATAATCAGAAACTTACAGAGGGAAAACCCCGATCGGGGTTCCCAGGCCCCGATCGGGGTTTCAATATTCTAGGCGTCTGACTTTTATTCTGTTTTGTACGCAATTCATATTTCAGCATTCTTCACACACCAACCCGACGGTATTCTTTCTTCTTCTATTTTCTTCATTTTCTCACTTAAACTCAAAGGAAACATCAATTCCTTCATTGATTTGCAAGCATCATTCACTCCTCACCATCATCAAGTAAGTTTTGCCTTCATTTATCTCTAATTTCATCCATTTCAATCAATTTAATCAAGTTTATCAAACCCTAACTCAAATTGGGGGAAATTGATTTTGTGCTTCATTATGCTAAAAATTGATTGTCTTGTGCTCTATTGATGTTTGTAGGATGAATTAGCTTACTAATTTGTTATATTATTGTTATTTGGATGGATTTTAGTAGCCTTAGGATGAAATTTCGTCTTAAAATTTTCGTCTTAAAATTTCAGAAAAATGGCACCTAGAAAAGCTCCTACCCAACGTGCTCCAAAGAGAAGAAGAGGTGATGCGGAATCCTCCCGAGCTGCGGAGGATGTTGAAATGCCCGATGTATCAGAATGGCATGATGATCATTATCCCCGAGTGGTCTTTAGTGATAAAAAACAATGGGATAATTGTGTCCTCCTACGCTCCAAAGGTATGAAAACAACCAAGTTTTAAGGCTTTATTTAAAAATCTTGGTATGATAGCTTGTTACAAAATGGATTATCTAACCTTTCCCGAACTCACACTTGAGTTTTTGAGTTCCTTCGAGTTTCATAAATCAAAACGTGAAGGGTTTGTCCATTTTGTATCATTCCGATTGTTTAATAATGCATATCGTATGGATTTGTCGGACTTTGCTAAGATTTTTGCTTTACGATGTGAGGGTTTGTGTGCCGAATCACCCAAAGATTACCTACCCGAATTGACTTGGGCATCCATTTCTCACTACTCATTCATTGGTTGGGACCATACCCCTCATCAATACATCCATTACCCCGAAATTCGCATTTGGCAACGATTTATGGGGTGGAATTTCTTTGGGAGGAATGAACCTCACTCGGTGAGGTGTATCGAGATTAAAATTTTAGGTGCCTTTCTTAATGTAAACGGTGATGCCGAGTGGGAAATGAATATTCATTATGCATTTGCTAGCCACTTGACCAAACAATGTAATGCAAAAAAATGGGTCCATTGTTTTGGGTGGGTTGGTTACTAGAATTGCCCATAGCGTCTGCCGTTTCAACCAAGATACCACCGATTTGGTTCCTTTGGAGAGTCGGGAAAGGGGGGATGGACTAGATTATGACTATTTCCTATCTTGTATTTGGTTTCGGAGCTCTCACACGGATATGATTTGGAGGATTGGTAATCAAGACTCTATTACACTACCAGGAGAGACGGGAGATCTTCAACCTTTGGTCCATACCAAACCCCGACGTGAAAATTGCCCCTTTATTTGACCCACTTACCATTTGCCACTTAGAGGTGAGCGAGCTACCACCGTTGAGCGTCGTGCACGAGTCCCACCAACTCAAGCACATCATTTCACCTCTAGCGTTGGTGTGATGAATATGATGCGTGACCTTAGCCTTAGTATTAATGTTATTCGTGATGACCAAAGGCTTGCATTGTATCCTATTTATGATCACTTTGCTAGGCAAGGGGTGATTCGACCCAGGGGACCGCATCCATCTTTTTATCATTATCCCTCGGATGGATTCCCTCCTCCTAACCATGATGCAGGTACTTATACTCACCATGATGCCGGTCCGGATTTTTGTGGTTCGGATTATGGAGTTGAAGCATTTCAAGGAGGTTATGGTGGTGGTTATGGTGGTGCTTATAGTGTGGGAAATATCGGTATACTTCCCTTAAAATTTTTCGGATTATAATGAAATTATAATCATATGAATTTCTGGTCATAAATGAAATTGCATAATATAAAACAAGAGATTAAGAAATAACCTTCGGTCCTAGTAAAAGGCCTAAGAACAAATACCAAAGTAGGTATTCTCCTAATCGTTGCACCCAAGATGGTTCAAGAAATGCCTTCGTCGTGCTAGAACGAATACCCAAAAATTACTTCTAATTATGTGTGTATATTGATGATGAATATGAAGATGAATGAGAGAATTAAAATCAGAATTTTTCTTCTCTTTTTCACCCTTGTGTGCCGTGAGAATTAGCTCTCAATTAGGGTTTTTTTCTTCCTTTTATTTCTCCCTCAAACCGTGAGATTAAGAGGAAAGAATAAAAACCCTAGTTTCCTTATTTATCTCAACCTATATTAGGTAGTTCTCATATCATATAATATGTACATAATGTAATATGTATTCTAATTATTACTAGTAATAAACCGTCACATAAACCGAGTAATGCCGGACCAATACACTATAATAATATCGTGTAATACATATCCGCCAACTTAAATATAACAGTTTACATTTAGTTTAGACCAACATTATATACATTGATTAAATATAACATTTTATATTCAATTACCAGCTAACATTATTTAATCGTTATTAAATAATCGTATCATCATCACATTGACTAACCTTTTAGTCAAATACATCGACTAACCTTTTAGTCATTTAATAAGGCATCAATATGATTATTTTCTCAAATAATCACATCTCTCAAACACATCCTTTAGGTGTGACTTTTAGGGATCAGTTGATCACCGCCATCTGTATGACAATAACGTCAAACTTATCTAGCAAGCCAACCGTTATCGATAAACGTTAATCAACTGATTATAATACAAAGTATACCCTGTGAACCTTAGCTGTTATCACACTAACTGTGGAGGACACTAGCTCCAACAATCTCCCACTTGTCCTTACAAGTGTATGTGCGATAACCGATTCTCATATCCTTAAATTTCTCCCACTCAATGTAAAACAATTTGCAAAGTCCGCATTCACAAAGGTCGTATTTTACAAGTGATCAGTATCAAGAGTGGTTTTCCCGACTAGAGAGTAACTCAACTGATAAACGAATCATTATTCGAGCATGGCCATGCATTTCAGTTACTACTCCTCGAGTGGCCCTGAGAAATAACAAAACCTGATAATGGGTTGGATATTTTCCTCAACTCGAATCCTGCAGATGTAAGCACAATATGAAATGACCCAGTAAAAATCTGCTTGGCCTCCTGTTACGGTCGACCGTGAGAAAGAAACCAAAGTCACCCAAAAACTGCCTTAATCTCAAGAGACAGTCGATAGTCAAAAGAATCGACTCTAGGAACACTATGGACGTCCAAGCCACGACCTGGCACCGAATGTTGTTAAACATATAGGACTCCATAACGTCGTCACGAATTACAATGTCCTACGAGGTATCCTTATAACTCGTATTTGTGATCGATCAGTCAACAGTTTGACTTATGGCTCGTTGAACCCACCATCAATCGAATCAACAATATAATAGCCAGAGTTATCAGCTCATGTAGGCGATTACGGACCAAAACACATATAATGTTATTCAGTTCACTTTGTGGTGTTCAATGTTGTCCATACAATCCACATGAAAAACAAAATATGTAAACAATACGATGAAGTTATTATTAGTCTATGAAAAAGATGTATCTAATTCATACAAACAGCTAATACAACTCAGGAACACGTTTAATTCCCATGGAAGTAACGTGCCCTACATGCTTATCATGTCTTAACGGTTTAGTGAAAGGATCTGCTATGTTATCATCCGTAGCAATCTTGTATATCACTATCTCCTTTTGCTCCACGTAATCTCTGATCATGTGAGCCTTCCGAAGTACATGTCTAGATTTGTTGCTAGACTTAGGCTCCTTAGCCAGGAAGATGGCACCTCTATTATCACAATAGATGGTGATCGGGTCATTCGAACTAGGAACTATGGCAAGTCCTTGTAAGAATTGACGCATCCATATAGCTTCCTTTGCAGCCTCTGAAGCGGCATAGTACTCGGAATCAGTCGTAGAATCTGCTATAACACTCTGCTTGGAGCTTTTCCAGCTAACCGCAGCGCCATTAAGAGTAAATACGAATCCAGACTGAGATTTCGAGTCATCCCGATCCGTTTGGAAGCTAGACTCTGCGTAACCGGTTGCGCAAAGCTCAGTCTCTCCTCCATAAGTCAATACCCAATCCTTAGTCCTCCGTATGTACTTAAGGATATTTTTAACAACCATCCAGTGTGTTTCACCTGGATTGCCTTGGTACCGACTGGTCATACTCAAAGCATATGACACGTCTAAACGTGTGCATATCATGGCATACATGATCGATCCTATAGCTGATGCATAAGGAATTTGACTCATGCGCTCGACCTCTTCAGATGTCTTGGGTACCTGAGCTTTACTCAAATGCATCCCAGACGTCATTGGAAGATACCCCTTCTTGGAGTTGGTCATGCTGAACCTTTCAAGAATCTTATCTATATAAAACTCCTGACTGAGTGATAACATCCGTCGTGATCTATCTCTGTAGATACGGATTCCCAATATGCGTTGTGCCTCGCCCAGATCTTTCATCTGGAAATGGTTCTTTAACCATACCTTAACCGAAGATAAGAGAGGAATATCATTCCCTATCAAGAGTATGTCATCGACATACAATATCAAGAAAACGATTTTACTCCCACTCGACTTGACATATAAGCATGGTTCCTCAACCGATCGAGTGAAACCATTCTCTTTTATGACTTGGTCGAAACGATGATTCCAATTCCGAGAAGCTTGCTTAAGTCCATAAATGGAACGCTTAAGCTTGCACACTTTCTTAGGATTTTTAGGGTCAATGAAACCTTCGGGTTGTACCATGTACAACTCCTCCTCCAAATAACCGTTTAAGAAGGCGGTTTTCACGTCCATCTGCCAAATTTCATAGTCATGAAAAGCGGCAATCGCTAAGATTATCCGAATGGAACGCAGCATGACTACGGGTGCAAAAATTTCATCATAATGCAATCCTTGCACTTGAGTGAAACCTTTTGCCACTAGTCGTGCCTTATAGGTGTCTGGTTGTCCCTCTACGGAATGCTTTATCTTGTAAAGCCATTTGCACTGAAGAGGCCGAACCTTATCAGGCAAATCAACCAGATCCCATACGTCATTCTCATACATAGAGTCCATCTCGGATTGCATGGCCTCAAGCCATAGCTTTGAGTCGGAACAGGTCATGGCTCCTTTATAGGTAGCGGGTTCGTTACTCTCTAGGAGCAAAACATCGTCTCTATCGTTCTCCTCGACCATACCAATGTATATGTCTGGAGGTATGGAGACTCTACCCGACCTTCTAGGTTCCTCAGGAATATTAACCACAGCAGAAGATGAAGGAACATCTTCCTCCATCGGTTGCTCGGTTGTTGGTTCTTGAATCTCCGACAGATCGAAGGTTCTATCACTCGTCTTGTTCTCGAGAAATTCTTTCTCTAGAAACTTCGCACTAGCCGCAACAAAAACACGTTGTTCGGTAGGCGAATAAAAGTAATGACCAAACATTCCTTTTGGATAACCAATAAAGTATGTCTTGACCGATCGCGGGCCGAGCTTATCCTCGTGTCTCCACTTGACATAAGCCTCGCAGCCCCAAACCCGAATAAAGGACAAGTTAGGGACCGTTCCCTTCCATATCTCATATGGAGTCTTGTCTACAGCTTTAGACGGACTTCGGTTAAGTATAAGAGCAGCTGACAAAAGAGCATAGCCCCACAATGAATAAGGCACTACCGTGTGACTCATCATGGATCGAACCATATCAAGTAATGTTCGATTTCTCCGTTCGGACACACCATTTAATTGAGGTGTTCCAGGTGGAGTTAACTGTAGTACTACACCACAGTTTTAAAGGTGTTGATCAAACTCGTTCGAAAGATATTCGCCACCACGATCTAAACGTAGGGCTTTAATCTTTCTACCTAGCTGGTTTTCAACCTTATTCTGGTATTCCTTGAACTTATCAAAGGACTCACTTTTGTGCTTCATTAAGTAGACATATCCATATCTACTCAAATCGTCCGTGAAAGTGATAAAATATCTATAGCCATCTCTAGCGTTGATTGACATAGGTCCACACACATCAGTATGTATGAGTCCTAATAGGTCAGCAGCGCGCATTCCAACACCTTTGAAGGAAATTCGAGTCATTTTGCCTATGAGACATGATTCACACGTGCCAAATGATGCATAGTCAAATGGGGAGATAGTCCCATTGTCAATGAGCTTCTTCACGCGTTTTTCATTTATGTGTCCCATACGGCAATGCCATAGATAGGTTTGATCTTTGTCACCAACCTTTACCTTTTTATTACTCACATGCAATATATCTGTGGTTTGATCTAAAACATAAATCCCATTCATGGAAACTGCTTTACCATAAATCATTTCGTTAAAGAGAAAATACAGCTATTATCCTTTATTACAAATGAAAAACCGTCCTTATCGAGTACGGAAACAGAAATAATGTTTTTAGATAAACTGGGTACATAGTAACAGTTATTTAAAAATAACTCAAATCCACTCGGGAGTTGGATTACATATGTTCCCACTGAAATGGCAGCTACTCTTGCTCCATTCCCTACTCGCAGGTCCACATCACCCTTTTCGAGAGTTCTGATGTTTCTTAGGCCCTGCAAATGATTACACAGATGAGAACCACAACCAGTATCAAGTACCCAAGTTCCGAAACTTGCATGGTTAATCTCAATCATATGAATAAAAGATGACATACCAACATGAGTGACGCGGCCTGCTTTTACGTCTTCCCACGGGACAGTTCCGCCTCCAATGCCCAGTCTTGTGGCAATGGTGGCACTCCATGTTTTCTTTGCTCTTTGTCTTGCCTTGTGAGCTACTGCTAGTCTCACCAGGCCTACTCTTGCCCTTTTCTGGCTTTTTGAACTTCGGCGTCCCTACAGCTAGGTCGGCCTGAGCCTTGCCCTTACCCTTACCCTTATTTGCAATCATGAGAACGTCCTGCTTCAGGCTCCCACTCAATTTCAGATCCTTCTCAGTCTGTATGAGAAGTTAGTGTAGCTGATAAGGAGTTCTCTTCAAATCATTCATGTAGTAATTTGCCCTGAATTGGGCAAAACCATCATGGAGTGAATGAAGCATGCGGTCAATGACCACGCTCTCTTTGATTTTGCAATCAAGTGCCTCCAGTTTTTCGAGATTCTCGATCATATCGAGAATGTGTGGGCTAACCGGTTGGCCCTTCTGGAGTTTCGTCTCAAAGAAGCGAGTGGTAAGCTCATACATAACGATCTGCGGTGCTTTTGAGAACTCGTTAGTGAGCGTGGTGAAAATCTTGTTTGCACCTTGGGCAATGAATCGTCTTTGCA
Source organism: Heliosperma pusillum (assembly GCA_022085475.1). Taxonomy (NCBI): domain Eukaryota; kingdom Viridiplantae; phylum Streptophyta; class Magnoliopsida; order Caryophyllales; family Caryophyllaceae; genus Heliosperma; species Heliosperma pusillum. The sequence goes on along the minus strand of JAIUZE010003036.1, from coordinate 31,424 downwards.
AATTGGATTCCATTGAAAAGATGAGTACGTTCTTTATCGCACCCGCCTCCATTACGAAATCACTATAAGCAAGTGATTCATTGGCTCCTACATTGGGGCCTGGGTTAGGCGGTAGTGGCTCAGTCAAGTACTTGAGCTTACCGTCAGCTATGGCAGCATTCCGTAATGAAGCCTCCCAGTCCGCAAAGTTGGACCCGTTATTCTTCAGTCGCGTGTACTGATTCATGTTGTCCATGAATATCTTAAGCCAGGATTCGCGTGCGAGCGTGGCACTTGGCATAGGGGCATCAGCATGTCCAGCCATTTGTTATAACAGTTTTATCGATATAAATGAATGCTACACTGCGAAAAAGGAGATAAAACATAATAAGCATTTTCATCGTTTTAATTAAGTCTAATGCAAAACCGATTAATGCGAAGACTCTTGCATTTATACAATTGACCTCCCTCAAGTATTATATAAATGATCCCAAGACTCAATTTCTGTAAATTGATAAGCCAACTTCTTGGCTAATTCTACTTTTAGAATTCCTGGTCGATAAATTTCTGTAAATTCTATCTTTAGTCCATCATAATCACGAGATATTACTCGGACTATAATGTTGAGGTAAAATAGGTCAACACATACTACTTACCCAACGTAGAAGGGATCATATGGAGAGTAAGGTCCTATATGCCTACCGACGAAGAAGGGAGTCATAACAGTTTTCCCTATAAAGACTAATCTCAATTTTGGGTTTTAGAGGAAGGTCCATCAGCTTTAATTTTATTCATTTAAGTGAACGAATGATCTAGCATTTAGAGAATGAATAATTTAAGATGATAGCTTTTAGAATTTTGAGTGACATCTGGATGTCCATGATAATTAACATACAATCTATATGAGTCAATTTTCATGCAATTAAGTAGTAGGTGGTTTGGTTTAGGCGGAATATGATGCACTAACTATCATGCAAAAGAAAAACAATAAGAACGGAAAAATGAAAATCAAAGTACAAAGTCCTAGTGTGGCCTATCCTATCAAAATAGAACAAAAATTACACTTTGGAATCCATCCTTATGGACCCTAGAAGCTTGACTTGATGTTCCATCTTGGTCCATGTAGCGGGAGTGAGCTATCCGATCTCCATCTTTGGTCTTCTCAAAAATACAATTTTTAAAAATTACAAAATATAAACCTATTTACATTCTATTTTAAAAATTATAATTAAAGATTACAAAGGGGAGATTCGAGATCTCAAAATACATCAAAGACCATGTTACCATCATTACGATAACACAATCTACTAAGGCCACACTAAGCAATACAAATTACAACCTCTTGTAAAATACCAAAATAATCCATTCATCCATTCATTCATTCATTCAACAAAATAAATTAAACCTTCAAGACATAATTCATTAATTATGATGATTAATTTATCCAAACCACCTTTAAAATGAACAAAATTATGTGACAATTCCTTACCTGCACACAACAATTTTAATCAACCATAATCCAATTTAATTCATATTATCGGGTATAACATAAATTAAATTCAACATTATTTTAAACCTTTTGAAAATAATAGGGTATCTATCATTGTGAACTTTTTCACAACAACAAACAACATACATTATCTTTATAATGCAAAAAACAAAATAAAATTTAAATTTTTTTTCACTATTCAAGGATGAACAGTAGTCGTGAACAGTAGCAGGTACCAAAAAAATTTTTTTTCTCGGTTTTTTTTTTAAAATAAAACAAAAACAAACCCTAATTTTTTTTTATGAACAGTAGCCGTAGCCACGGTGAACGTAAAAAAAAAAAGATACAAATTAATCTTTTTAATTTGATCATGCTAATAAAACTAGATCGGTACAAACATTCAATATCTAATCATTATTAAACATTGATACAAACTAGATGATTCAAATTAACCTTTAAAAATGAATATCTAAATCATGATTAATCGATTATCAAAATACTCAACTAATCATAATAGTTTTGTATATTCATACCGAAAAATTTAGCACAATAAATGTTCTTTAACATCCAAAACCAATTCCATTTTCATTTCAATTTAATCCTCATTAAATCAAAACATCATCTAATTCATTATATTATTATCTTAACACATTAAAACAACAACATTTATGAATCAAAAATGAAACCCTAAAAAAAAAAACTCACGGATCAAAAAAAATTTCCGGCCGAAATAAAAACAGCAACTTTTTTTTTTTTTTATATAAATTATACCAATCATTTAATGAAAAAGACATATTAAATAATTTCATAGCCAAAGGCTCTGATACCACTTGTGGGAAATATCGGTATACTTCCCTTTAAATAATTCGGATTATAATGAAATTATAACTATATGAATTTCTAGTCATAAATGAAATTGCATAATATAAAACAAGAGATTAAGAAATAACCTTCGGTCCTAGTAAAAGGCCTAAGAACAAATACCAAAGTAGGTGTTCTCCTAATCGTTGCACCCAAGATGGTTCAAGAAATGCCTTCGTCGTGCTAGAACGTATACCCAAAAATTACTTCTAATTTTGTGTGTATATTGATGATGAATATGAAGATGAATAAGAGAGTTAAAAATCAGAATTTTTCTTCTCTTTTCACCCTTGTGTGTGCCGTGAGATGTAGGAGGAAATTAGGGTTTTTTCTCCTTATATTACTACCTACTCTAACCGAGTAAATCAAGAGGAAAGAAGGAAAAAAAAATCTTGTTTTCTTATTTCTCTCAACCTATATTAGGTAGTTATTATCTCATTTAATATGTACATAATGTAATATGTATTCTAATTATCACTAGTAATGGACCGTCACATAAACCGAGTAATGCCGGACCAATACACTATAATAATATCGTGGAATACATATCCGCCAACTTAAATATAACAGTTTACATTTAGTTTAGACCAACATTATATACATGGATTAAAGATAACATTTTATATTCAATTACCAGCTAACATTATTTAATCGTTATTAAATAATCGTATCATCATCACATTGACTAACCTTTTAGTCAAATACATCGACCAACCTTTTAGTCATTTAATAAGACATCAATATGATTATTTTCTCAAATAATCACATCTCTCAAACACATCCTTTAGGTGTGACTTTTAGGGATTAGTTGATCACCGCCATCTGTATGACAATAACGTCAAACTTATCTAGCAAGCCAACCGTTATCGATAAACGTTAATCAACTGATTATAATACAAAGTATACCCTGTGAACCTTAGCTGTTATCACACTAACTGTGGAGGACACTAGCTCCAACATATAGTAGCTATCGAGAGGGGCTTGGAAATGGGCAAAATATTGGTGAATATGTCACTCCTCTTCAAAGTGATGAGCCTAGTGGTAGTGGTGACACTTCGGGCGGTGGTCGTGGTAAGAAGAAGGGTAGGAAGGGTTTCAACTTTTGGCCTTTTACTTGATTGATACATGAAAGTATCCCCCATATACATACTAGCTTGGGGGAGGCTAGCTAGTCTAGTAAGTTATTTTTGCTTTGCACTTTAGTTGTATTTTTCCCACTCCCCATTAAATATTAACCTCTTGTCTTCCCTGTTTTGTGCTTTGAACCGTTTTTACGGTTAGCTTGGGTGTTTTTACATGTTGGCACATTGAGGACAATGTTGTGTTTAGCTTGGGGGGGGGGGGGATTGCATTTGCATTTTAGTTAGGAATTGCATTTAGTTAGAAAATTTATGAAACTTTGAAATTTTTGTGCTTCATATGTGTTGCTTGCCTACTTTGGTCATGGTTTACATAGTTGTACCCATTTGCATATCCCAATTTTAGCTTAATAGCTAATGATTCTGTATTATTTGACGGGATAATTGCATTCATGGGGATGTCTTGACATAGTAGGTGGAAGATTGAAATTGAACCTAATAAGCTTGATCTTGACTTTTGGCAAGCCACAAATTGGTAAGGTAGAGCCTCCTTAGACCGATACATCCATATTCGGTCTCTCTTAGGTGAGTGTAGGTCTCCTTATGGTTTGTGCTACATCAAATACGCACAAGTATGGTTTTAATTTCATTTCTTTATAAAGCATGCATTCATTTGTTAAGCATTTTGGAGCCATTCACATGATTAAATTTGCCTTTTTGAACCCATTCACAAAAATCTACCTTAGCTACATATAAAAATTGTCTACCTTGTTAAGCTAGTAGCTTTGATTAATTTGTGTTTGGGTGCTCATTTAGGATTTGTCATATTTTGAAGTATCATTGTGAGCTTGGTCTTAATGCTTTGAAAGGAAAAAAAAAGAAAAAATGATGAAAAAATGATGAAAAAATGATGGAAATGAAAATTAAAAAAAAAAAAGAAAAAGAGAAAAAGAAAGAAAAAAAAGCATGAAATGAAAAAAAAAAAAGCATATCTTGTATGGAAAAAAAGAAGGAAAAAAGATTTAAGAAACTCTCATGTTTTATGCATATATTTTGGAGAGTTTTTCTTAAGAATTGTATTGAAAATTTTGGGATAGTTTTGGGATTGAGCATCCTTACATATGGTTGTTGCTAGCTTGACTTAGCTCCACATACCATAAATCATTTGTTCCCCTTTATTACCCATTTCTTATTAACCTTGTTCTTACCTATGACTTCCTTTTTCATGCTTACATTTGAATGTTTTTGGCTTGTAATTTTGAAATTTTTACCATATTAGATTGCGGGCACACTCTCATGAGTCGAGGATAGGTGAGTGCTACTCACAAAATCCTTTCACAATAAAAGGAGTTTGAGAGTATCGTAAGAGTCCATAAGTCAAAAGATCATGCAAGAGCCAAAAAGTTCAATTGAAGTCTTTCATGCTATATCGCCATGTAAATCTCATCCATGCTTTTCCATTATCCTTATGCCCATGTTGTTTTGGGATTTGAGTCATTATGCTTGATAATTTAAAATGGGATATTGCAAATGTGGGGACTTCATTGTTTTCCTCTCTTGTCTTAGTCTTATGTGCTTGCTTGAGGACAAGTAAGGGTTTAGCTTGGGGGAGTTTGATATGTCTAGTTTTTATATGATTTTACTCCCTAATTTAGCTCGATTTTTACATGATTACTACACTTTGTTTAGTATTTGTATGAGCTAATTACGTGTTCGAGGTGCATTGCTCGTTTTTGCTATGTTTTGTAGGAATCTAAGCATTTAGAGGTTTTTTCCTAACACAATTAGCAAGCACCAAAGTCCAACAAGGTAATGGAAACAAGAATGGACCATGAAAGGAGAAGGACAAGCCAAGCATGAAGATTTGTGAAATGGATTAAAATGAAAATGAAAGAAACCAAAAATGAAGGCCAAAGCAAGGAGTCCACAACTCAAGCATAGGATACTCTTTTAGATGCTCAAGGAAACCCTAAACTATGCAATTAACCGGAGAATTAAGGTGTTTAAAGGCATAGCTTAGGATTCCTTAAGCATTAAATGGAGATATTAAGACAATGTACCCGGATTAAGGAGGCCCCGATCGGGGTTCACATGCCCCGATCGGGGGTTGGCTTCTGTGACTCAAGCGTTTCAAGTCCCCTCTCCCTATATAAAGGAGAGGGACTTCGACACTTAGGATATCTTTTTACATATCTTTTATCATATCTTTTACTCATCTTTCACATATCTTTCATAGCTTAAGCACACAAGTTTTTCTTAGTTTCATAATTAGCTAAACTTTTAGTTATTACTTTGTCAAACACTTGGTTACATTTCAAAGTTGTAATTCAATCTTTCCATTCAAGTATTTGGGTTATTTGTTCTTCATTTCCGAGTTATATTTCTCTATTGCGGTAATCCTAATTCTAGTTTTATGTTAGTATTTACTTCCGTCATTTACCTTACAAATCATTTAGTTAATCGTAACATTTAGTTAATCATAGTTTCATTGTTATCTACATTAGTTTTCATTCACTTAGTGTAGTAAATTTTATTAACAAGTTGTTTTCCTTCATAATTTCATATTCATCATGCTTATTATATCAAATAGTATTAGTCTAATTATCAATATGAGTGAGTAGTTTCATTTGTCTAGGGATTAAGGAAGCCATGCATAATTAGTAAGTTGTAAATGTTAAAATAAGGATGAACTAATATTGATAAATTGTTTCTATCACATGCTTGTATTGTTTTGTTAATCCTTGTTATTTGGCCAATTGTATTGATTAAATTTGTTAATTCATTCTATAATTCGAGAGGCACGGAATCAGATTAGACTAAGCATGTGTAGTAGGACGACTCTAGTTATAACGAAAGTTCGCTAGGACTCGACCTAAGGTTGACACTAATATCGAGAGATGGATGTCTTTAGCCTAAACAATTAACAATATTAAGAATTCCTATGTTTAACATGAGCATTTACGTATTTGCATGAGTGACCCGACTCCCCTAGACTCTTTTAATATTATTTGATTTGCATAATGGTTAGCTAAACATCAAACCAAACCAAACCATTAAACCGACTTTGATAGTAGTCTATTCATAGCATTTCATAACGAAATTCTCGTCTCCTTGTGTTCGACCCCTCGTAGTACATTTATTTGTGTCTAGGGAAATTTATCTTTGATTAGGTGTGCGATATATCCTATCAAATTTTGGCGCCGTTGCCGGGAACACGGTTTTATTTTATTTTTGATTTGTAGACTTCTATCATTTTTTTTTTCTCTCTTGTCGTTAGTAACACGTGTTCCTTGATACCTTACTTACAATTTCCTTGAAAATTGTAAGTCAAAGAAGAAAAGCTTAACCTTTAATGGCGGACTTACCAGAAGAACTATGGACCAAAATCCTCGAAAATGGAATCCAAAACCCTAATTCCAACACCCGTTTAACTTACAAAGACCTCTGTTGCATCTCTCTCTCCTCTCGTCACCTACACCGTCTCTCCAACGATCTCTCTCTCTTTGGTCTTCTCTCCTTTCCCTCGATTTCCCTTCTCGCTTTCCCCAAAACCCTAACATTTCCCCCAAATCAATTTATCAATCATGGTACGTCAGTTCTTTCGATTGATTGATTGATTATTTTTATTGTTTATTGTGAGATTAATTTAGTTGTAAAGGTATGAGAAGGATAAGGCCAAGAGGATTGCGGCGAATAACCGGGCGGTGATGCGTGCGGAGAGTATTGTTGCTGAACATGGTAGGAGACTTGATGATTTTCGACTGCGGCGGGTTAATGAAGAGGAGAGGATTCATCGTGTTGTTTCTAAATTAAACAATTCTCGCAGGGCTAGGTATTCATTTCACCCTTTATTCACTTGTTATACATTATCTTGATTTGATCATGTGTATCAGACCTGGGTTACCGCTTTCGCCCCAATCTCAGTGAATTGCGAACTGTTTCACACATATATCGTATTAGTATTGCCGTATTGGAGTACTAGACAATGCACAATAGTCGGTCCAAGTGTGTAGTATTGCCGCATTGGAGTACTAGACGATAAACAATAGTCCAAGTGTGTATTGTGCATATTTTGTATCAAACTGTATAACTAAGCTGCCAAGTTCATGTCTTGTTTTTATTTGAGGGGACATTAGCGGATTCATTGGACCTTTGAAGTTGTGTTCTTAACTTTCAATACAAATATGGTGCGGATTTTCTTTTCATAACCTTTATTTTGCAATTCGCATCTACTTGTGCTACCATAGATTTAGCTGGAGGTTTCAAGGGCATATCAGTTTTATCTAATGATCATAGAAAAAACCTTTCAGGCAAGCTTCTGTTGCTTTGAATTTGTGGCAGCCGGAAGTTGTCCGGGGAAGACAGAAGCAGATAGTAGAGCAATGTGCTGTACCCATTGATTCACGCATTAATGCACTTGAGATGGAACTGAAGCTGTGTAAGCAACAAATGATAGACTTTGAAAGGGCATATGTAAGACTCCTCCTGCTCTTTGTTTCGCTGTAGGTGTGAGTTTCATGATTGAGAATAAACGTTCAGTAATCCTCATAATCTCATGTTCGAAACCAGAGAGCTGAAAAGGGAAGACTAGATCAAGCAAAGGAACAACTAACATCGCTGAAGTACCATCCTTTACCAGATCATTCAGTGAATCAAAAATCACTTTTTTATCATAAAATCCGGAGTAAAGTTGATAGTAATCATAAAAGGAAGAAGTGTAAAACATCCAGTGATGGTTAGAGTCTCTTTATTCTCATCTTACAAAGGGATTATTAATCTATTTTTAATTGCCATGTTAAAGTATTTATCAGCCCTATTAAAATGCATTATAACAGCCGTGATATATCGGGATCGAGTTGTCATTTATGTCGGATGACAGATTGCAGATTTGCAGTCAATGCTGCTGGGACTTTGAGAATGTTCACCAGATGTGTTACATTAAAGTGGCGTAGGTTTGGTATGAGATGGGATAAGGGAATGAAATCAAAAAGGGGAAAGAAGGGGAAAGGAAAGGAATACCCTTTGATTACCTTAGTGTTTGACCAAGAAACATGAAATAGAATGATTAAAAGCAACCCAAATTAACCACCACCCAACACCACAAGCCCCCATGATCGTCGCCAGCGCCGGAAACACCGTTGCCGGCACACATGTCTGTGACCAATTCCCTTCCCCTCAACCGACAACCTACAAAATCCACATCTCACCCACATAACCACCACCCTCAACCCTTTAAAATCTCTCCTCACCCCCGACATGCTCTTCCCCACCTTCGAAAATGTTTTTGAGGGTGGTGGTGATGTGGGTGGGTGATAAACAAACATCATGTAAGGGAATGGACACTCTTCATTCCCTTTCCTCAAACCCCTCAACCAAAATCCCTTGGTATGAAATTGAGTTAATTCTTCATATTTTGTGTAATCTTTTTTGTTACTTTTTTGCCCACAAATACTTATAACGTGGTAAATACACGTTCGTATTTGTTTCTTAAAAGTTAGCATATAATATAGATTAAGATACGAAATCTAGTGTATAATTCGGCCACAAGTCATGTCATTAAGGTGGGACCGGTGGTTTAGTTTTTACAGGGCTAGTCATAAATGTTGGTTTGATGAAAGGCAACGTGAACTTTCACTTGGCTGCTACGGGATACCTTAATCCCTAGCTCTAGCTGTATAAACTTTAAAGTGTTTTTGATTTCTTGTTGCTTGCAGATGTTCAAGGTTAAGTGAAGCTTGAAAGGCTCGTTGCTACGTATATGCTGCTCTGACCTCATTAACATGTATTTTATTGGACTCGGCATGGTCTGTAGCCTGGAAGCCTGTGAACTGAAGAAATTTTTTTTGGGCATATTACTTGGTGGCTTCAGATAGCGTTGACGTGGTGTGTGGAAGAGCCTATGTTCATCTACCGCTCGGCTGTGAATCCGTGATAACAACATGCTTATACATGGTGATCCCTAATAATGGCACACAACGTAAGCTCCAACATAGTTTTTGTTGTACTATATTTTTAGGCCGATCTCATAGATATGATGTAATTTCACATGTACGTCGTACAAATTATGAGTATCAGTGATTGCTAACTGTCCCTTTTTTATTGTAAAACCATAAATAAAGACACTTTCCTCTCATGAACCATGATTTGATATAGTGTCATTTCACCCTACTTTTCCACCCCTTTTCGCCTCGTTTTGCTTGCCTTTAACGCTCCCTAAGAGCGTTTCTACGTGTTTTACCTTCTTCTAGCATATTTCTCGTTTTTATCGTGTTTTTGTAGGTAAACCGTCACTTGGGGCGAGTTCTACCTAATTTTGATCGACAAAAGAGAAGGTACATCACACGGAGGGCCCACGGCATGTCCTAGGGGACCCCACATACCATTGGGGGCCCTACATGGCGTACCCGAGTCATCCCGAGTCAAGGCGAGCTAAACCGAGAGAAGTTGACAAAGTTATATCAAGGGTGACAAGGAGGAAAGACCTTTTACGGGCGTGAATTGCATCTCACGGTCGTGAGATTCCTTCCAAAGAATGATGATTTTCGAGTAAAGCAGCTCACGGTCGTGAAACAGAGCTCACGGTCGCGACTTAGTTGGGAAATTTGGACGTGCTACTGCCACATATCTCACGACCGTGACTTGCATCTCACGCTCGTGAAACCCTTGTCACGGTCGTGAGACACCTTTCATGCCCGTGACTCATTCAGCCCACTTAGTCTTTCGAAGCCCATCTTTCCTCCATTTTGTAAACCTATAAATAGACGCTCTTGTGTAATTAGAGGGTACGAAACCCTAGACTCAAAATTAGTTAGATTAGATTAGATTAGTCCTCCTAATTAGTTTAATCTTTCCTCAATTACTCTTTAATTAGTTTTAGATCTAGTTATGTAATTGGATTTCTTGGTTTTGTACTTGAAGATTGGTGACAAAGTCTTCTCCTTTATTTAAGATTTCCTCTTTTATTGTTCATCTTTTGCCTTAATTAGTTGGTATATCTTCTTAATCCCTTTTCATATACTTGCTAATCTTGTCATTTCATTACATGTTTTCTTTCCTTCTTATCATTATGTCTTGTTTTAGTTTTATATCTTATTCTTCTATATTCCTCATGTTAAGTAGTGAGTAGTGATTAATATAGGATTAGTGGGGATAATGGGTTTTAATGAGGGTTAATCTTTGTTTGTTGGGTTGATTTGTTGATTAATTGTCTTTCTCCCAACTTATGCATATCACATGTTTGATGAAATGCTTGCTTGACAAACTTGCATGATTCATGTTTATTTTACATTTCCGTAAGATCGAAAGCCTCGGAATATGTTAGGATTTGCATATAGTTGGTATATCGACCTTGTGTACGTGAGAGCTAGCTTGGTTCGACATATGGGAGGGATTGTAAGATCGAGAGCTTCAATCCACCGCGCTCAAGTTTGACTACCCATTAACTATGAACCCGACTCACTAGAACCCAAATTACCCATTTGAACCCACCGATCCTAGACTTTCCTTTTATTGCTTGTTATTTGATTATCTTAGTTTAGTCTTACTTTCCTATTTATTTGCATTAACTCAATGTTCTTAGATTAGTTTCAAATCCACTTCTATTTCGTGACACCCCTGAGCATAGCTAGTCTAGACTTTAGCAAATCGAATACCCACCGTCCCTGTGGACCGACCTTGACTTTCCACCGTGCTTAGTCTTGTTATAAATATCATTTGACACATCAAAACGACGCGTGTCAAAATGGCGCCTTTGCCGGGGATCGAACCCGGGTCACCCGCGTGACATGCGGGAATACTTACCACTATACTGTTATAAGTTTTTATTTGTTTTTGGTATTCTAGTAAATTAAAGAGACTATCTTGTACAAAAACTTGTAGAGTTTTACTCCATGGCTAGACTTGTCGTGAGTCTCCATATTAGTATTTTTATCCACTACAAACTCAAACTAGTAGTAAGTGTAAGTAGGGGTAGATCCCACAAGGAAAGTGTTTTGTTTATTAAATGTGTGCAAAAGCAAGTAACTAAAGGGGGTTTTTGATATGTTGATGTTCTAAGTTTACTAAAAAAAAAATGAAATGAAATATAAAGACAATATAATTAATTGAAAATGTAGAACAAATATGACCAAGTAATTTCCACCAATAAGTTATGAATTGATCATTGACTCTTCTACTCTATTTCAATATTGAGTACTTTGCTATGAAATTGTTGACTTCTAATTTCACTTATGAATGATTATTAGTTACAAGCGTAAACAAATATTCCTTACAATATTGTCAATTTAGTCAAGCGCTCAATTGTATCGAGATTGTAGATTAAAGCGATGGAATTTAGCAAAGATAAACGAATGAAGAAAACAAGCGTTGCTTCACTTTGGTTCATACAAATTTAGTCCTTTATAACTTAACGATGATGAAAAGCATACGAATTGATGAATTATAATTGCTATAATGGAATAGATAAACAAACAAAAGATTCATTCATCTAATCTAGCTATGGTTAATTAACTAATGACAACTAGTTGATCATTCTAGGTGCATAATTAACAAACCAACAATAATGCAAACTAAATTTGATACTCTAATAATGAAATAGAAATAGAATAAGAGTCTTACAATTCAAACTAACTTGGCTTCAAAAACTTGTTCCAAGATGTAGAACTTAGCCTTCCATACAAAATAACTAAAACAAACAAGAAATTGAAAGTATTTTCTATGTATTATGATGATTAAAAGATGGAAGAAGATATGTCTAAAGTTATCAACAATCATGTCCTTTTATAGGTCTTCAAAGAGCATCTTCATAAAGCCAATTAAAGCCTCATAAAATGTGAGCATAATTGCCGAATTAAAGAAGAATTAGGAATCCAATGCTGAGCCTCTCCACGAGGCTATGTAATCTCCCAAAGTTGCCGCGCCACGAGGCTACCATTTTTTTCCTTTGACGCTTCCTCTTCTTCCTTACTTCCGTACTTTGACTCATTGTTTTGGGCTTTGACTTGTCTTTAATCCACAAGCTTTTAACTCTTATTAACCCATTATTTGGCATGAATTTAGTCCAAGGAATAAGTGTAAAAATGTACAAAGTCACTTCCCACACTCGGAATGCGATTCTCAAACATGACACCTACATATTAAACCAAAATTGCGTAGAAACACGTCCAAACAATGCTACTACTAAAATGCATTAATGAGCTAAAATAACTATAAATAACATATATCAAGGCTAAAGTAGCTAAGAATTGGGTTGGTAAAGACGGTATAAAACCGTCACATCAAATTCCCCCACACTTAGATCTTACTCGCCCTCGAGTAAGCTCAACTAGACTAAGAACATACTCAAACTTTCAATCACAAGTTAACAAGTTCTAATAGAGAAATGCAAATTCAAATGAAATATTTAGGAAACCGTAATAAATGCATGAGACACTCAAGCCGACTCTAACAAGCATCAAGTTCAACAAATAGTGCCTTGTCAAGCCTAATGAGTTAGTAAACATTAAAACCCGCCACAACCATCACTCAAACTTTGATCAATCAACGTGGAGAAATTTATTAGGGTAGATTTGTTCTTTTTAGCACAATATACTTCACTTTGGGTATTTGAAACATTTGATTTCACTTAGCAACGTTAGGAACTACATTGATTTTGTAAATGTGTCAATGCAATCTCAATCCGCTAAAATCAACCTTTGTTATACCTCCTGACTCGATCCTTTAGATCCAAACTCTTGGTGAAATCAACGAATTGAGCTCCATACTCGTCATCCTTTAGCTCACCACGGGACTCGGTCCTTAGCAAATGTGAAAACAAGCATGAGATGCCAACATGTAAAGATATGAATTTCAACTTGATAGACATTTTTTTTTGTACTTGAACACAACATTTTTAACCATAGAGCAAAAATAACATGGCTCTTGGAAACATAGCTTCCCATACCCGATTCGCAACATGAAAACAATCCACTTTATTTGTGATTTTTTTTTTCATATTGTTTTTTTTGTTTGTTTTTGGGAATAATGGAGGATATGTTGATCAAACTACATTTTTGTGACAATCATGACCATCAAAAGCATGTTCATACCACTAGAGGTCCAAGGTGAACTCAAAGACTCAACTTGTCAAAATGGGCACAAGTATTAACCATGCAAGTGTTAAAACACCTAATTCAAATATGTGAACTACATTTCTAAACTAGAAAATATCAACTAAATTCATGAAAAATATGAAATTCCACCATGTTTATTACTAAAATGCAACTACATGACTAAATGTAACTAAAATGCAACTATAGACCACCACAATGAGCTAAAACCTCTCCCCCACACTTGAACATGACATTGTCCTCAATGACAAAATAAGGGATGAGAGAAAAAGAAAAGGGAGGGTATAGAAATTACCGAGGAAAAGAGAGCCTCCAAACTTATCTTGCAAATGCGCTCTCATCATCATCCATTTAGCATCAATTGGTGGACTCAAACTACTTTATTCAAAATCAAATGAACACATTAAAATATTAAAACCGGGTTGCCTCCCGTAAGCGCTGGTTTAACGTCCCGCACGATGCATGTTCAAGCTTAAGAACCAAGTATGAGGTCACACAACACTACCACTTCAATAAGAAAATATCATTCAATTAAGAGCGGAACATGTCAATGCTCTTAAGAGAAGATCATACAAGCTAGCAAAATAATTGGTTAAGAGTTTATAACAACTTATAATAAAAAGAAACCATACACAACTCATAATCATATAAGCATGTACACCATACTCATCATGTCCTTTGGGTAATTCAAAAATAATCACGGAGTCGTGGTATCTTTCTTTATGAAATTGGATCATCGTAATTAAGTTGTTCTTTTCCCCAATCCAATAAAAAGTGTAATCCAAATCCCATAAGATATCACCCAAGTCACCACCCAAGGCTTCGTCATCAAATTGCGGGGGTAAGTTAAAATCTACTTTGGGTTCACTATAAGACAAAGTGAAATCAAAGTCATTACTCTCTCCCTCTTTATAAAATTGAGTATTCGTATCAAGAATAAAAGACATATGGTAATCATTATTATTCACAATATCACTTGGACTCAATTCAAGGCTCGGCGAGGTTTCAAAGCAAGGATCAAGATTAAGTGTAACACCCGCAAATGTACCCTATTTTATTTTAATAATATTATATTATTATTAATTAGCGTAATTTTAGAGTTAGATTAGAACTTAGTTTCCCGTGTCTAATTTAGCAAATCCGAGTCCGTATTCGGACTCTACTCGGAATTTCCGTGTGGGTTACGCCTTAAGCACATTTTGGGCTTTTCCCCCCATATTTTTCCACTCACCTTATATAACTCTTTTACTCACTCAATCTTCCACTCACCTTCTTCCTCACCAAACCACCAAAACCCTAACCACCATTTTTGGATCAACTCAAGCTCATCACAACTCATCCATTCCTCACCCAAATCTCCTTATTTTCATCATAATCTTCCTCTCTTATTTTCCTCTACCTTGTGTGGTAATAAAGTTACCGTATTTCTCATTTTCCATTTTTCCGTCTTTCTCAAAGTTGAATTGTATTCATCTTTTGGTGTCTTTGTGTAGGTGGAGACCTTCAAGACCCCGACAAGGATTACTATCTCGTGGAGGAAAACTTAGAAGACGATTGAAGACGCACAAAGGTAACAGTGAAGGGTTACTCGATATCAATATGTGTTTTGATGCTTTAATTGATGTTACCCAACATTAAGTGACGATTATTATGCATTTAATGTGGTTTGATGTTAGTAAATGTGGATGAAATTGGATGAGTAGCCTTATAATTTGTGTTGGTTGATGATTGTTGATGATTGTTGATGAGTGTTGATGAGATTCGTGCGTTTGTAGTCCCAGCCGGCCGACCGGCCACCGGTCAGTCGACCGGCTGGGAATGTGGCTGATGTGAAATTGGTATTTCGAAGTATTTTTGGTATTGTGTAATCCCAAGCCGGCCGACCGGCTGGGACACCCCCTCTCTTTTCTATGTTTTTCTCAATTGCCATGTGTTCCCAGCCGGGTAGCCGGTGGCCGGTCCCTTTGACCGGCTGGGACATCCCTGTATTTTTAGTGTTGTTTCAATGTTGCTGATGTGCCAGCCGGGTAGCCGGCGGCCGGTCACCTTGACTGGCTGACACCCCCTGAGTTCCTTTCCCATTTCTTTCCTTATGCTCTCACTTATAATAGTTTGTACGGTTGTTTTATCGTATAAATTTACGTAATATCATTAAATATTCATGTTTAGAATATATGATATCTCATTTTCTTATATCGCATGTTTCGTGACGGTTTTTGATATGTCCCCCTTTGATTCGGCTCGTTAGATTGGAATGTCGGAACGAGGAGGTGTATCCTTATTGCTTGTATGCATGTGTTAGTGGGGATATGACGACGTTGTTGGGAGAAGAACGCAATGCGTTGATCGACCCTGTCGTCAAATGTCGTATCCTTGCAAGGCGGTGTCATTGCATGTAGCGTACCGCTTGATTATGATTCTTGTGCTCTTTCCGCCTCTTTCGTGTAGCTGTGACCGAATTTGGGGTACTCTGCTTCTGTGTTTGACCGAGTCTTGGATGCGATTCTCAAACATGAGACCTACACATTAAACCAAAATTGCGTAGAAACACGTCCAAACAATGCTACTACTACCAAAATGCATTAATGAGCTAAAATAACTATAAATAACATATATCAAGGCTAAAGTAGCTAAGAATTGGTTGGTAAAGACGCTATAAAACCGTCACATCACTCAATGTCGGATATTATTCACAACCATTGCCACATCATTAAGCATAGTACTCCACTATGAGAGCTGATTTTGTGTCCCATCTCCACTACTAAGTACTACCACCACAAATCCATAGAATTTCATACATTTTTAAAGTAAACATGGCCCTAAAGTAAAAGTCTTTTTTTTTTCTTTTTTTTTGACAGCAGTGAAAATACGTTAACTACAATTCCCGTGCTCTTTTCACTAGCCCGTGGGCTATGCTATTGAGATTGCGCGGGATAAAACTAAAACAAACACAGTGGAAGTAATGTAAGATAGTCTCCACATCCCTTAGAATGCTAATGATCATATGCTGATGATGCTCCACTCTTGCAATTTGATATAATGTTGGAAGGCAATTCGAAGACACATGAAGATGGGTTATTCTAGTGTAATAAGCCCATTTGACGACCTCACGGATACCCACAGCTTCTGCTTGTGTTGCATTCTCAGCACAAATTTTTTCCACGTGGTTGAAGATTCGATTACTTTTATCATCATAGACTACCCATCCAATAGATGCTTGCGAAGTAGAAACCCACCTTGCATCTACTTTTATACGATAAATGGGACATGAGTCTCCATTTCCTATCATAAAAAACGGGTAATAATTTCTTATGTGCTCCTTGAGAGTACTTGAGTCTTCCCTTTTTCCTTCTGAAAATATAATTTCAGTAGTGTTATTAACAATAAAAGCATGAAGGACTAAATCTAGAGCCTTTCCTTGTAGTCTAAAGAAGTGCTACAACGAGAAATCGATATGGTTGAAATTTTTCTTATTACGTAAAACCCAAATAGTCCATATAATAGAAATGAAGGTAGTCGTTCCCCTCCCTTTATCATCGTGAGAACCGAGGTACTTGATCCAATTGATAATCCAATCTTCGATCTGTAGAAAGACATTGCTCTCCGTTCGAATACCCAGAGAAGATCATGCCCATATTCTGCGAGTAACATCACAATCCCGAAACAAATGAGCAGTGGTCTCTAAGGATCCTAAATTGCTACAAACCGGACATGAGTAATCAATAATGATTTGTCTCTTCTTGAATTCTGCCCCTACCTGGATGACTGAGTTAATATTTTCCATTGGAGAATTTTCCATGCTTCCGGTATCTTTAACAACCAAAGTTTTAGTTTGCTAAGGTTTCTTCCAACATTGTTAACTCTTCCTTTATCCTTATCTCTACCATGCTTTTCTAGGTAGAGGTTTAAAGCATAAGCATATCCACTCTTAACTGTATAATCCCCAGATGTCGTCTATGTCCAGTATATGAAATCCTCAGTGATAGATGGGCATACAAGTATTGCTTTTATTTTCGCCCCCCATTGATCAGGAAATAAATCGTGAATTAGATCATCATTCTATTTTATTGAAGGCAGGATGAGATCTTTTATCCTTAGATCACACATTGAAAGCGGCGGTTCAAAACCAAATCTCGTGATACTTGGAGGAGTTTCCCCATCTATCCAACTTGAATTCCAGATATATAGGTCATAATTTGGGCTGAATTTCCAACTAAGGTTAGGAATAATGAGCCTTAAGCCATGAATGATGCTTCTTGTTCCCCATGATATGCAGGTTCCTTTTTTAATAGCCGTATCATTTAGAGGAGAGCCCCTCTTAAAAACCTTATCATAGAAAATTGCACTAACAAGCGAATCCTTTTCTCGTAAGATTTTCCATGCAATTTTGCCTAGTAATGCCTGGTTTACACATTGAATGTTTCGAATACCTAGTCCACCTGCTGATTTTGGAATACTTAGATAATTTTTACAGCACTAATGGATCGTCTTGTTTGATCTCCTCCCTGCCCACCAAAAATGTGACAAAAGAGAATTTATCTTATTTGCCACACTTACCGGTATTTTGAAGACCGATAGAACGAAGTTTGAAATGGTGGATAGAACAGAGTTTATCAAAGTAAGTCTTCCAGCTGGTGATAGAAAAACTGCATTCCATGGAGATATCTTTACCTTAACCTTATCAATTAAGTTTGAAAAAATTTTCTTTTTGGAGTGGCCCAAATCCGTTTCAATGCCTAGATATTTATTAATTCCTTTATTATTTTTGATATTGAAGCTCCTAATCCCTTTTTGAGAAGATAATAATGTCGTACTAGGACTGAAAATGATCCCTGATTTGTTTGTGTTTATAGCTTGCCCTGATGCTCTGCAGTAATCATCAAGGATTCCCTTAAGACATGTAATTGCATTCTCTTTATCTTGTATAAAGAAAATGGAATCATCCGCGAAAAATAAATGAGATATTGTTGGTGTTCCTCTTCCAAGAGATATTCCACGAATAATACCATCTTCTTGAGCAGCGCACATGTTTTGAGAGAGGACTTTCATACATAGTATAAATAAGAAAGGAGATAGCGGATCACCTTGTCTTAACCCACATTTAGGTTTAAATTGTTCCATCGGTGTGCCATTTAATAAGACTTCATAAGATACCGATGTCACACAACTCATAATAAGATCGGTGAGTCTAGAAGGAAATATGAATTTCCTTAGGCTTGCTTCAAGGAAGTCCCATTTTATGCGATCAAAGCCCTTACTCATATCTGCTTTAAAAGCGAATCTCCCACATTTTCCGACTTTATGATTGTTAATACTTTCAATAAGCTCATGAGCAATAAGGATGTTAGCACCAATATAGCGTCCCTTAACAAATGCGTTTTGAAATGGACTAATTAGATAGGTCATTACACGAGACATACGATTGGAGATACATTTAGTCACAATTCTCATAATAACATTGCATAGACTTATAGGTCTATATTCTTCCACTTTTTGAGGGGCATCACTCTTTGGGACGAGAGTTATAAAAGTTCTATTTAACTCAACTAAGATATTACCTTGATTAAGAATTGATAGGGCAGCAGAAGTAATGTTGGACCTATTTTATAGTTTTGATAATGACATGTGTATATACTTGATAATGTGTTTTAATTGATATATCATATGCATGTAATTATGTGCTTTAGTCTTATCATAGCTAACAACAATTACATGAAAGAAGATCAAAGTTATAGGAGCTTAAGGCATAACTTTGAAGATTTCTGTGAGACAAAGTTATAGGAGCTTGAGTTATAACTTTGGAAGTTCCTATGCAAAGTTATAGCTATTCTGGTTATAACATTGAAGAAACAATTCAAGTAAGATCTACTTCAAATAACACAAGACTCAAGATGAAGGGTCTTTGTGATCAAGATGAAGAGATGATCCTTATACTGAAGATCTTTGTGAAGATTAGATAGTATAGGTCGTCATTCGGTAACTAATTCATTAGAGAGATTTTTATGTAAGTAAAGTTATGACTCACTTATAACTTTACATACTAAGTTCAAAGTTATAGCTTTGACTTATAATATTGGATGATAAAGTTGATGCATAATTTTGGAAATAAATCTTTTAAATGTTTTTTAAAAAAAAAAAAATATTATATTTACCAGAAGTTTTAATAGATGTTGTATTTATGAGATTCTATTGGTTAGTAGTACAACTTATGGGTTGTCATGCTACCTAGGGTTTCTAATATATTCTATCTCAATTTGTTGTTAACCTAATAAGCCCACCTATTGGTTGTGCCACCTAGGGTTTTGTGAAACCTAGGGTTTGTGCCTCCTAGGGTTGCGTGGTATTAGGGTTTCATGGTGATGAGGATTTCGGCCTCTATAGGCACGTTTCCTTGTTTACCTTAACCTAGGATTCTAATAATATCTTTACAACAATATTTTGAGATATTAAAGATAAATATATTTCTTAAAGAGAAAGTTAGGGTTTTAGATTTTATATCTACTATGCTTTTATTATAAATACTCCTTCTATCTTAATCATTCAACAATGACTTTATTTACAATTGAGAGAATTTTACAAATTGATTTTAAACAGACTTTTTGCAAAATATTTATTATTTTTATTGTTTGTTTTTCGAAAAAAGTCGTGCAGCAATTTTTATCAATCGCTCGCGTGAAACACGTTATTGGATAATAGTATATCACACAATCTTACTTATTCTCTAACGAGAATCCTCATGAGTTATATTGTACTTTCTTATTAACGTAAGATAGTATAGAGTATTTAGCGATACTCACATTGAGTTATAATCATAGTTGATTGTACGAGTGAGTTTATAATTTTTGTAATCCGGAGAAAGGTACTAAAGATTATTAATCGAGAATAGTGGACGTAGGTTTCGAATTGTGAAACTGAACCACTTTAAAAACCTCTTGTGTCTTTCTTTATTTTCGTTATTTACGTTACTTGCTCAACACTTTGATTTATTAGTTAGTTGATTTTAATCCATAAAACCAAGTAATTAATTACATATCATATAAATCGAAAAAGTGGAGCTAGTTTTTAATACTCAATTCACCCCCGTCTTTCGTATTCGATCAATAGACTCTACAATTGGTATCATAGCCTCGTGCACTTGATTGCCTTACAACAAGGATTCTGATCCATTTTTATCTTTTTATTTATTAATTTTCCGCTGCATTTTGTTTTATTTTAATGGATTCCAAACACTTAAAGTGTCCCGTATTCAATGGGAAGAACTATAGTTTATGGAAAAAAATGATGACCCATTACATAAAGAGTAACGATTGGGAGTGTTGGCTAATCATTAAGAATGACCCTAATAAGATCATGCTTGGATCTATTACTTGCACTTCCACTGAAAAGAAAGAAGAGGACTATGTTGAGGCGGATTATAAGAAAGCTGAGAAAAACTCAAAAGCAATAAGTCTGTTACAAAACAGCATGATTGCTACTAAGTTTGGTCGTTTTTCATCTAGCTCATCTGCCAAAGAAATATGGGATGGTTTAGAGTTAGCCTATGAGGGAACAACTGTTGTAAAAAAGCAACGTATTGCATTGTTAATGCGAAAATACGAATTGTTCTCTATGGAGCAAAATGAATCGCTTGATAGCTTGTCCACTCGCTTCTCTAGTATCATCAATGAATTGAAAAATCTTGGAAAAACTTTTGACTCCGAGGAAATTGCTAGAAAGATCCTTAGAAATGAACTGAAACCTCTACAAAAATAGAGCTTTTCAGAGGCTAAAAGGAGCTAGGACTCACACTCCCCTTACACACTCACAACTGAACTAACAATACTCAAGGTACCTGCACTAGGCCAGGCAGAACAGATAGTACCTTCAGTCTTAGCACACAACCACAGACTGTAGGGGTGTGTTTAAGGTTCAAGCACACAAGCAGTAAACCTTAGACACCATGTATTTAACCCACACACAAGTAAGTTAAAGACACAAAAAGACTCAAGCCATTGCTAAGAGTTTTGCAATTGAACAAAGTTTAGTTTTTATCATTAATCAAGTCTGAGTTCTTTAGGGTTACAAGCAGGCCTTATATAGGCAATTACAATAGATCTCTACCCTTGAAAATAAACATAATCTAAGGGCTTTAAGAGCCTTACAAATAGTGATAAATGAAATACAAAAGTCAGCTAATAGGACGAGTAAAACAGACTGCAAAATGACAGAAAAAGGAGACTGAAAAGTGTTCTTGTTCCTTTCCTGAAATGGTAATGTTGCTCAATTTCTTGGGGAGCCTTTATCTGGTTTGTTGATGCTGGTCTTGGGGGTTGAGAGGGACTGTTAGATAACCTTCCAACGTTTTTATTTATGCTAGGTTGATCACACAAAAGTAAGGAGTGTTGGACAGATTAAATTGGACTTGTTTCTGCTGACTTCCTCAAATGATCTTCAATATGGTAGGCTGTTTAAGATAGACTTCCTGAACTTATTTGGAAAACTTGTCCTAGACTTTTATGTTGCTAAGGACCTTAACTTGAGGGAAAAAGAAGTTGGAGCCCTTGGTTGGACTCGTGCTGCATGAGAATTGGCTGGTTACTGGACTTGTTCTGGCTGGTTTTCTGAAGGATGGACCCTGCTCTGGTTAGTCTGGTTGTGGTTGTTCTTGCTGGTGTTCCTGCTTGTTCTTGACATAGAGGTGGGTGTATGGGGGGGGGGGTGTGGTAGGATTAGTGTTCCTGTTGTGGGACTCCTGTCTGAATGTAGGGTAGGTGGTAAGCTCCATGTTCTTGCTGTGACATTGTTCTGGCTGGCTGGAGGTTCAACTCCTGTTGCAAATTCTCCTTCCTGAAAAGAATTTGCCCTCAAATCCTCACTAGTGTCATCATCAGATTCTCCATAATATGGGCTTAGATCACCAACATTGAATGTACCATGCACTCCATACTCTCCTGGGAGGTCAATCTTGTATGCATTAGAACCCAACTTCTAAATGACCTCAAAAGGACCCTCTGCCCTTGGACTCAGCTTGTTCTTCCTCTTGTCAGGAAACCTCTCCTTCCTTAGGTGCAACCACACTAGGTCCCCTGCTTTGAACTCTCTGTATTTCCTTGGACCTCTTGCCCTGGACTTATACATTTCATTGGACTTCTCAATTTGTTGCTTCACCTTGGCATGTATTTGTATCATCTGCTCCACCCTAGTCTTTGCATCATAGGGCACTACCTTCCTTGCTGCTGGTACAAGGTCTGTTGGCATCAAGGGGTTAGTGCCATAAACAACTTCAAAGGGGGTTTTACCTGTGCTGGTAGAGGGGGCTCTGTTGAATGCAAATTCTGCTTGGGCCAGCTTCACATCCCAATCCTTCAAAGACTTTGAAATGATATACCTAAGGATCCTGCCCAAGTACTTGTTGGTCACCTCTGTTTGCCCATCAGTTTGAGGGTGATGGGAGGTGCTAAACTGGAGCCTGGTCTTTAGCAGCTTCCAAAGTGTCCTCCAGAAGTGACTCATGAACTTAGTATCTCTGTCAGACACTATGGTCCTTGGCACCCCATGGAGCTTGACAATCTCCTTGAAGTATAGGTCTGCAACTCCCATGGCATCCTCAGTCTTCTTGCAGGCAACAAAATGTGCCATTTTGCTAAATCTGTCTTCAACCACCATGACTGAGTCCTTGCCCCTCTGAGTCCTAGGAAGAGCCAAAATAAAGTCCATGCTAAAATCTTCCCAAGGCTTATCTGGAACTGGTAAGGGGGTGTAGGTGCTGGAGCCAGTGTCCTCCACAGTTAGTGCAATAACATAAATAAACCTCTGTAGGTTCACAGGGTATACTTTGTATAATAATCAGTTGATTAACGTTTATCAATAACGGTTGGCTTGCTAGATAAGTTTGACGTTATTGTCATACAGATGGCGGTGATCAACTGGTCCCTAAAAGTCACGCCTATAGGATGTGTTTGAGAGATGTGATTATTTGAGAAACTAATCATATTGATGCCCTATTATATGACTAAAAGGTTAGTCAGTGTATTTGACTAAAAGGTTAGTCAATGTGATGATGACAGATTATTTAATAACGATTAAATAAAGTTAGCTGAGACGAATTAACTGTAATTCGTAAATTGGATATAAAAGGTTATATTTAATTGTTGTATATAAAGTAAGCTAATTAAACATAAACCGTTATAATTAATTGGCAAATTATAAATATACGGATATTTATAATTAATGATGTATTATAATGTCGGTCCATGTAAAAATGACGATTATAATATATTACATTATATTGGAAGCTAATATGAACCAAAACAAAAGTATCCAGATACACTCGGTTTTTCCGGTCAATGGGTAGTTATTTGAGGAGACTAAATCTCCTCATATAAGACCTAGAATGAGCCGTGAGAATTGGTGAGAAGAATAAGAAAATTCTAACCTAATTTCTATTCTCACAGTAGCCTCCATCTGAATAGACATCACAACGCACAAAAGTTAACAGTAACTTTTGACAAAAACACAAAACAAAAGGTGAACAGTAACTTTTGAAAACTTCTAGCAATTCAAGGGCATATCTCATACAATCTTGGGTGCAACGATTAGGAGGATATCTACTTTGATATCTCTGTTCTTTACGCCAATTGCTAGGACCGGAGGTTGATTTCTAAATCTATACTCTTATTCTTGTTTTCGTTTATGACTAGTATAATCAAGTTATTACTATTTCGTTATAATCCTATTATAATTGTATTGTGGTATTACCGATTTGCCACAAGTGGTATCAGAGCATAGGCCACGAAATTGTTTTAATTTGATTTCATAAACCGAATCTGTTTATGCCGCTGTGTGTTTGACTCGATCGAGGACTTTAGTGTCTCGATCGAGCAGTTTTTGTGAGTTTTTGGTCGATCGAGTACTTGTGTTCGCTTGATCGAGCAGGTTTCTCAAAGTTTTGGTCGATCGAGTACCTGTGTTCGCTCGATCGAGCAGTTTGCTCAAATTTTTGGTCGATCGAGTGATGTTTATACTCGATCGAGGTCCCTGTTTGTCGACTAGGAATAATTAGTCGATCGAGAGACTTTATTGTTTAATTTCTTCTCGATCAAGTACTTTACAGAATCGTATTTCCTTTCGTATTCGTTTTCATTTAGATTTATTTTGTTATTTTAATCTCTTAAAATAACATACAATAGATTTGTAGATGTTTTAATTTAATAAAGATTAGATTAAAATGAAAATGGAAATGATGTTGAATCAGTTTATCATTTGAAAGGATATTAATTTTTCCCTATTTTGTCGATAAGGACCGTTTTGCTGAAGAAATTTTTTTGCCGAAAATTTTATGCTAAAAAAAAAAATTTCTGTTTTTTTTTTTGCTGTATTCAAAATTTTTGGGCCTTTAATTGTACATTATTCGGATTGTGTATAATTAATGTGAATCGGTTCACATATGCTTAATATCTTACATTTTAAAGCAGTTTGAAATGTTTAGGATAGTTCATTTTATCAGTAAAATGAATCGAGATTGTAATTGATGTGGGTAATTACAGAATCACCACATAATTATAATCGATGTTATAGGGTGGTTTGGATAATAAAACATCGTAATAACTGTATTATGTCTTGTATGTTTTATTTTAGTTGGTGCTTTTATAATGTTTTTGGATTGTTTGAATGAACTTTTTATCGTATTTTACAATCAGTTGTAACTTAGTGTGGCCTTAGTAGATTGTGTTACCGTAATGATGGTAACATAGTCTTGGATGTATTTTGAGATCTTGAATCTCCATTATTTTAGTTTTGGGTTTTGAAATTAGTTTGTAATAAATAGGATCAATGTAATTTTATTTATTGTAATTTCAAAGAAGACTAAAGATGGACATTGGAGCTCACTCCCGCTACATGGACCAAGAAGGGTGATCAAGTCAAGCTTCGAGGGTCCAATCAGTTGGATTCCGAGTTGTATTTATTCTTTTTGGTAGGATAGGCCACACTAGGACATGTTTTTCTTTTTACGTTTTTCATTCTCGTTTGCTTTCCATCACATGATAGATAATTGCATCATATTCCACCTAAACCAAACCACATAATATAAATGCATGAAAATGATTCATATAGTTTGAATATTTTAATCATGGACATACAGATGTCACTCGCTTTTAGGGCCATCACCTTAGTTAAATCATTCTCGAGTTGCTAGAAATTCGTTCACTTAAAAAGAATTTAAGTTAAGATGATGGGACCTTCCCCTATAAATAAAATTGAGACTAGTCTTTATAGGGAAAACTACTATGAGCCCCTTCTTCGTCGGAAGTCATAATATGACCCCTTCTACGTTGGGTAAGTAGTGAGTGTTGACCTATTTTATCTCAACCTTATAGTACGAGTAATATCTCGTGATTATGATGGACTAAAGATAGAATTTACAGAAATTTATCGACCAGGAATTCTAAAAGTAGAATTAGCCAAGAGGTTGGCTTATCAATTTACAGAAATTGAGTCTTGGTATCATTTATATAATTCTTGAGGGAGGTCAATTGTATAAATGCACGAGTCATCGAATTAAACAGTTTTTCATTAGACTCAAATTTAAAACGATGAAACTTATCATATTTATTTTCCTTTTTCCACAGTCATATATTCAGATATAACTGCTAATAACAAATGGTTGGCCATACTGATGACCCAATGCCAAGTGCCACGCTCGGACGTGAGTCCTGGCTTAAGATGTTCATGGACACTATGAATCAGTCAACACGACTGAAGAATAACGGGTCCAACTTTGCGGACTGGGAGGCGGCATTACGGAATGCTGCCATTGCTGACGGCAAGCTCAAGTACTTGACTGAGCCATGACAACGTCAAATATTGTCGTGTCTAGTAGTAATTTTTAGAGTCTTTCGTTCTACTTTTTACGGGTCATTAGCTTTGTTTTATGTTAATTTTAGTTTTTGTAATAATGTTAGTATTTAGTACTTTAAGTCAATTTTGAGAGTCAAATCCCGAAAGTTGATGAAAGTTAAACCCGAAAACCCGAGACCCAAAAACCCGGAAATTGGAGTGGACTAGCAATGAATCACCAAGGTATGAAGACCAAGCCCAATGGGTCAATAGAAGTCAAGGCGGGGTCAAATATCCTTGGGTCAACGAAAGTCAAGAAGGAAAACAAGGGAAAAAAGGGTCAGCACGACGCAGCCTGCGTCCTTTTTCAGCACGGATTTTCTTCATTTTCTCGTCTTGTCTTTTGGAAGTCCACCTTTCAAGGCCCCTAGGTTTGCGGACCAAGGGTATAAAAGAAGAAATCTGAAGAGAGAGAAGGGCATCAAGCATTCAATATTCAACAATATATTTTCCTTAGGTTTCTCTACTTTTGTTCTTCAACTTTGGCTCTTGTAATGGGTTTTTACTTAGAAATTGGTTGTAATATGAAGACTATGGGTAGCTAATCTTTCTTTGCTTAGTGTAATTTGAACAAGTTCTTCCCTTTTAGCATTGGTAAACCTTTTTAATCCTTCCTTATCTATTTAATTCCATTTTCCTATGTTTGAATTTCATTGTTGAATGAATTGTTGTTAAGACTAACCATCTTAGTAATTGTTTGTTTGATTAAATTGCTTTGTCTTGATGAATTTGGTTGATTTGTCTTGATATTTGTTGAAACAACTTTGAAAGATTGTAACTTTGGTTTAAAAGTTGGAATCTTTTGAGTGGAATTTGGGTTATTGTGTATTTAGGACATGGTTTAATGTTTTATTACATGATTCTAGCATGTTTCTATGGTTTTGTGCTTAAAGCTTGCATCTTTATTTATGCTTATGTTTTAATAAGTATGGGTTTAGTTGTATTGAGTCATTTATGGATGGTTTAATTCATGGTGGCTATTTCTTAGAAGTTTGTAATAGATAATTAGAGAAAGGAAGGAAAGAAGGGTCTTTACTTTGTTAATTGTGGGGGCACTTGGGATAATTGCACTAAGTTATTTCTCCATATTTGAATCTTTGAGTATTTAGTTGTTGTTAGTAATTTTAGACTTGATAATCATTTCTCATGAAAAACTTTCTCCTTATTTGTTATCTACATGTTTTCCATTGTGAATATCATAGTTTGTAATTAATTTAAGTCTTTGTTTTGATTAGTATCTTAATTAGTAATTAGTGTCTCAATTTATGATTAGAGTCATTAATTTTGTCAATTGATGTTTTGCAAGAGTCTAGATTGGATTATTTTAGCTAATACCGCTTTCCCTTGGGTTCGATCCTTTTCTTACCCTTACTACCCTTTTATTTAGGTTGGTTTGAGTCTAGATTTGGTTTTATAAATTGTTATTTGATTTAGCTAATTTGCGGATTTAACGACACCGTATTTTAGCTTGTCAAATTTGGCGCCGTTGCCGGGGAAGGCAATATAGCTAAATATCAAATTGAACTCTTGTTAGTGTCATATTTTGTTTAGATTATTTTTCAAATATTTCTTTTTGTATTGTTTGTAGGTTACTTGGTGTTGAAGTTACTAATTGTGTTGTGGAGTTGTTTTTAAAAGTTTATGCCTAGGTCACAAGAAGGATTTGGTGACCAAGACATTGACCCGTCCTCAAGTAGCATTTCCAATTGGTTGTTTTCGAATCCCCTCTATAGGAGACCCTTTGGGAGGGAGCCTAGTGAAGAGGAGTTTGGGAACAATATTTTTCAAGAACCACAAGAACAAGTGTTTGAGTCACCTCCTAGGAGACCACCACCCTTGAACATCATCTACCCACCCTAAATGGAAGATAATAGAACTATTGGTGAAATCCGGGCAAGAAACTATGAAGAGCAACCGTTGTGTATCGCATACCCTCCCATGGGGGATGTAAATTTCGAGCTCAAGGGGTTCTTTGTCCATAATTTGCCTAGGTTTCATGGAATGGTGGGAAATGATCCCAATAGGCACTTGGCCGAATTCCACATGATATGCCAAGGGGCCATCCCCCAAGGAGTGACCGAAGACCAATTTAAGCTTAGGGCATTTCCATTCTCTCTACAAGATGCCGCTAAGGAGTGGTTATTTTGTCTTCCGGCCCATTCCGTCAATACTTGGGTGGGTTTGAAGAAGAAATTTCTTGAGAAATACTACCCGGATTCAAGGCATAACCACTCAAAGAAGCTCATCACTACCATTGAGCAAGACATGGGGGAAACTCTCTATGACTATTGGGAGCGCTTCAAAAGCCTCGTGGCAAGGTGCCCGTATCATGGGATGTCGGGTGACGATTTATTGACGGCCTTCAATGAAGGATTATGCCAAAACGACCAACAGATGATTATAGCCGCCACCGGAGGTGGCATTGATACACTTAATGTGGCCGAGGCCAACAACATTATTGAGAAGTTGGCTATGAACACAAGAAACTACGGGAGGAAAAATGAAAGGGGAGGAAGCTCTAGAAATGTATCTTCCATGGAAGATCCCTATGCCTCTCAAAATCACAAAATCATGCAAGAGATGGGTGAACTCAAAAGCATGGTGTCCAACTTGGTTGTCAACAAAGGTAATTCATTTTCTCAACACCCCGAATCACTTGAATGTTCTTATTGTGGAGGTGACCATGCTACAAATACATGTTACATCATGATTGAGCAAGGAGCCACTATGGAGAGTGTCAATGCCATGGGGTATGGGAATTACAATGCTAGAAACCCAAGTGGTGGAGGAATGTATAACCAAGTGGGAAATCGTGATCTTTTGGGGTGGGGAGGAGACAAATCAAAGAGTTTTGAAAATGGTCAATTCAATCACTTGAGAGCCCAAAATCCAACCCAAAATCGAAACACCAATTTCAACCAAAATCCTCAAAGAAATTTCAACAACCCAAGACCCAACAACTCAAATTTTCCAAGTAATTCTCAATCCCAAAGACAACCAAACCAAGGTCCAAATCAAGGGAGTTCTTCTTCTCAAGGGAACTTGAGTGACATCTTGCAAACACTCCTTGCCAATCAAGAGAAGGATAGGGAGGAGGCAAGGAGGGATAGAGAGGAAGCAAGAAAGGATAGGGAGGCTAACAACCTTAGGGTGAACAACTTGGAAACCCAACTATCCCAAATGGCCTCAAATTTGTCAAAATCCCAAGCCTCAAGCTCCACAAGATTCCCATCTCAAACCATTCCCCCACCTAGGGAAAATGCTAGTGCCATGACCTTGAGGGGAGTCAAAGAGTTGGAAGTAAACCCCCTTGGAAGAGGAAAGGAAAAGATGAAGAATCTTGAGATGGAAACTTTGGAGATTGAAGACCAAGGAGAATTGGTGGTTGGTCAAGAAGAGATATCGAAAAATGAAAAAGGGGCATCCACAAGCAAGGACCCCAAGAGAGACATTTCAAGGAAGGGCAAAGACACTATTGAAGATGATGAAGTGGAGGAGTACATACCGGAAGTCCCATTTCCTAGTGCTTTGATAAGCACACGGAAATATGCCAAGGAGAACGACTTATATGAGACTTTCCGGAAATGTGAGGTAAACATTCCTCTTCTTAACTTGTTGAATAGTGTCCCTAGGTATGCAAAGTTCTTGAAAGAACTTTGTACACCTAGGAGAAATCCAAAGAAGGGAACCCATAAGGTTAGGGTGAGTGAACATGTGTCGGCCATTTTCAAACAAAATTTACCCAAGAAATGTGGAGACCCGGGCATGTTCACCATCCCTTGCACTATTGGGGGAAAAATTTTTAAACGAGCCATGCTAGACCTTGGGGCTTCTATAAACGTCATGCCTTTATCTATTAATGAGACCCTAGGCTTAGGACCGTTGTCTAAGACCGGGGTAGTCATTCAACTTGCCGATAGGTCTAGTGTTTACCCCAAGGGCATGGTAGAGGATGTACTAGTGGAAGTCGATAGTCTTGTCTTTCCGGCGGATTTCTACGTCTTAGATATGGAATCTAGCTCTAGTGCCACCCCTCTCCTTCTTGGTAGGCCGTTTATGAAAACTTCAAATACCAAGATCGATGTTTCCAACGGGTGCTTGACTATGGAGTTTGAAGGGAAAAGATTAACTTACAATATATATGACTCCATGAGGCACCCGAGTGACCATCAATCTTGTTTCTTCTTGGATATCTTTGAGCCATGAGTGAATCAAATGTATAAACTTTGTGATAGAGACCCACTCGAGGTAGCTTTAACTAACCCCATGGAAGAGGAAGGTTTGCGCTTGTTGTTGGCTTTTGATGTGCAGGAATGTCTTGAAGACTTGGAGAGGGAAGAGCCCATAGAAACATATGAGGAGCTCAACGTCATAGAGATGCTGAAAACAGGGCAAGGCAGTGCTCGACGCAGCCTGCGTCACACGACGCAGCCTGCGTCACACGACGCAGCCTGCGTCACACGACGCAGCCTGCGTCGTACGACGCAGCCTGCGTCGTACGACGCAGCCTGCGTCACTGGACGCAGCCTGCGTCCTGCACTGGCTAACTTGTCCGAGTTGTTTGCTTTGAGTATTCCACTCCACAAGCCCCTCCCTTCCATTATCCAACCTCCTAAGGTCGAGTTGAAGACCCTCCCAAGCCATTTAAAGTACATCTTTCTAGGGAACAAGAACACCCTACCACTTATCATTTCAAGCACACTCACCGAGGACCAAGAAGGCAAATTGGTATCACTACTTGAAAAGCATAAGGAAACATTTGGGTGGAGCATAGCGGACCTAAAAGGGATAAGCCCGGTGACTTGCATGCATAAGATACGGCTTGAAGTGGATGCCAAACCGGTCCGACAATCCCAAATGAGGCTCAATCCACCCATGGCGAAGGTAGTGCAAGAAGAGGTAATTAAGCTATTGCAAATTGGTATCATTTTCCCTATTTCCGACTCTCGTTGGGTTAGCCCAACTCAAGTCGTACCCAAAAAGGAAGGAGTGACGGTAGTCAAGAATGCACAAGGAGACTTGGTCTCCACCCGA